>JAOTRH010146718.1:0-45169 GCA_034768845.1 Heliamphora exappendiculata | reverse complement strand
AATTAAATAAATTTTTATAACCCTAAAAAATATTTTAAAAATCTAAGTGGGAGAAAAAATTTATTCACAGATAAATCCCACAGTCTCCATCACCAATTTGTAGGCGATGCAATTAAACCCTGCGTAACGGCAGTAAGGTATTCCTCCTCAACGGACAGATTAATTATAGTATCGCTAGTACAAACCTCCTTTTGGGATAATTCTGGATAATTATTAGTGTAGATCACTTGTCCAATTGAAGGGTTCATTGCGAAACGATTAATTTGAAAATAGGTGATGGTTAACACTTAACTATATATAATAGTATCATTTCCAACTGAGTCACTGCAATTATATACTGGGCCGAAACTTTGCCAGTTATTTAATTTTACTTGGTCTTGTCAGTTACCTAGATAGTAAAATTAAAAAGAATTGACTTGTCTGGTCTTATGAATGATAGTAGACGTCCACCCAACGTGGCATGCTATACTCGGGTTACCAGGCTGCTGGCGAATTTATTTCTAAAATGGTAGAGGGAACCAAATTAACATAAATTCAAAATTTTGCTCCTCATAATTAACGGTTTTTAATTATGTGATTCTCAAGATTAAAATGGATTTCAACCCACTCGCTTTAATACTCAAAGAAAACAAACTTACGAGACCAAATTTTGTTGACTGAAAATGTAATTTGGATATAGCTTTAGCTACAAATAGTATTCCTTTAATACCAGAAAATATGTCTATTTTAGAAAAAGGTTATTTCTCGGGACCGAAATGCGTGAAGAAGAAAAAAATTCAGAAACAGGGAGACACATTTTCCAAGGTAGTTATTGGGCCATGGACTGGTGTGAAAAAGTCGAACGGCAGATGTTTTCACTGCAACAAGACCCGACACTGAAAAAAATTATATTTAGTATTTCCCAGAAGGCAGAACAAACACGATAATTTCTGTTCACTAGTTGTAGAAACATGTTTAGCAGTGTTATCTACCGGTACCTGGTGTGTAAATACAAGAGTCAATAGTCATGTCTATAATTCATTATAGGGGTTTTAAAAAATCCGACAACGTAGTGATTGAGACATCTACCTGCATATGGGCAATAATACAAAGGTAACAGTAGTTGCAGTAGGAGATGTCACTCTCAGTTTTGGTAGAGATCGGGTTTTAATATTGAGAGATTGTCTTTATGTACCTGCTATTAGAAGGAACTTAATTTTTGTTTCTGGATTGGTTAAACACGGATATTTTGTTTATTTTAATAACTCTGTAGTGATTGAGGATAATAAACGGGTTATCTATTCTGGTACATTGGTGGATAATCTTTATATTATTACTCCAATATCTCCTACACTACAACTAACTAAAATGAATAGCACATCTAATTTATCATATAAGAAAAAATTTCCTTTTTTAATGAATCAAATATTTTTTTGACACTTACGCTTGGGTAAAATGACATTTGAATAGACTGATAGCAGATGGACCTTTGAATTCATTGGAAGTGGAGGCACTTCCAGTATGTGAATCTTGCTTAGAGGGTAAAATGACCAAGAGGCCATTTTTGGCCAAAGGCTATAGAGCTAAAGAATCGTTGGAGCTGGTTCATTCTGATGTGTGTGGTTCTATGACAATCCGGGTTAGATGTGGCTTTGAGTACTTCGTCAGTTTTATTAATGACTACTCAATGTATGGATACATTTACCTGATAAACCGTAAGTTTGAATGCTTTGAGAAATTCAAAGTGTTAGCCCAAGAGCTTTTTAATTTTATTTTGATGATTTTTATTATTCATTTTCTAAGAATAAATGATTTTAAATGGATAATATTTTATATTTTCAAAATAAAAGTGTTAACACGTTTTGAACAATCAAAGTTGACACCTTAGCCAAAAAGAAATGACTTCTATCTCAAAAGGTTCAAACACTAAGAATTCTTGAATTAGAATACTGTGTGTTGATCTTAATTGAAAACTAAGTCAAACACTTTTAAGGCAAAGTATACTTGAAACTTATCAAGTGTGTCAACACCAATTGATCAAATGTTTTGACACCCTAACTGTTATTCAAGTTGATTTTTAGGTACCAAAAAGTTAGTGTCGACACAAACTAGTTTTGTGTCAACAAAAAAGTGCCGAAGTGCCCAGGACTCATTTTGAGTCGATACAAACATATTTTATGTCGACACAAAAGTGATCCTCACTTTTGGTTTTTGAAAGTTTGGGTCGACACAAATGGAAATTGTGTCGATACAAAACAACCGAGACCTCCTGCGATGTTTGGTGTCGACCTCACGACAAATCGTGTCGACCCAAAAATACCGAGCCTGCCTGCAGAATGTTGGTGTCGACCCCAAGAAGATTTGTGTCGACACAAAATAACCGAAACTGACTGCAGAATTTTGGTGTCGACCCCAAAACACATTTATGTCGACACAAAAGTACCGAGGCTCCCTGCAGAGATTTAGTGTCGAGACCAGAGACAAGTTGAGTCAACACAAAGTTGTTCCTCCGGATGCTGAAGTTTCAAACGAATCGACACCAGATTCATTTGTGTCGACCCTAGAACGTTGGAAGGTAAAGTGCAGAATTTGTGTCGACCCCTCAAAAGATTTGTGTCGACCCAACCACTTAAAGATCCCTGCTCTAGACACTTTGTGTCGACACCAAAGCTGTTTGTGTCGACCCTAAAGACGAAAATTCAAAATACGACAGATCTCAACGGTTGAATTTTTTGCATTTATGGCCCCCACCTACCTCAAACGGTCAAGAACTCACAAAAACTTATATAAGGAGTTACTTCTCAGCATTTAAGAAGATTGGAGACTTGCATTTACTATTTTATTGATCAAACCAATCTAAAAAATTATCAAGCTCACATTTATTGCTGCAACTCCTGTTCTTGTTCCTCATTTCTCTTTACTCTCTCGTTTATTGTAAATTAATCTTGTAAAGAGAGTGAGTGTTCTTCATTTATTACATCTCATTTATTGTAATCAATGGAGAGTCACCCTTTAGCCTTTGAGTGAGTGAGTGAGTGAAACTCATCAAAGAAGAGTTCAAGAGAGATTAGAAGAAAATAGAGACTTGTTTTTATAGGATCTACTTGAAACTATTTAAGGCTTGTGAATGTGCCCGTAAATATTCAAATAGCTCAAGGGGAATCTTGAAGCTTGTAAAGGGTTGGAATACGCCCGGAAGTATTCTGAATAGTAGAAATACTCAAGAGAGATCTTGAGGAGTGGATGTAGGCTAGGATAAAGCCGAACCACTAGAAATCCCGGGTGACTGGTTCTTTTTCTCTATCCCTCATCTTTTAATATTCGCATTGCTTATATAATTGCATATCTTATTTTATTGATATATTAAAAAGCTTTTGAAATTTTTTTTTAAAGACCCAATTCACCCCCCCTCTTGGGTTGCCTAGATCTAACACAAAGAATTCAAGGCAGAGGCAGAGAAGCGTCTGTGTAAAAGTATCAAATCACTACGATTCGACCGTGGTGAGAAATACCGCTTTAGAGAGTTTAAGGACTACTTGTCATCAAAGGGGATTACATCCCAAATGACTGCACCTAGTACTACTCAGCAGAATGGTGTAGCAGAAAGAAAGAATAGGACTCTTATGAAAATGGTAAGGTCAATGATGAGTTATTCAGGTTTACCAGATTCGTTTTGGGGACTCTCTTTAGAGACAGCGGCTTACATTCTGAACTTGGTACCTTCTAAGTCAGTACCTTCTACTCCCATTGGATTGTGAACGCCCCGTAAGCCTAGTCTGAAACACATTCGAATTTGGGGGTGTCCAGCAGATGTGCTGAAAGGGAACGGAGGTAAGTTAGAACCAAAGACAGAAGTCTGTTTCTTTGTGAGGTATCCCAGGAAATTGAAAGGTGGTCTATTTTATAATCCTAAGGATTAGAAGGTCATTGTTAGAACCAATGCCCGATTCTTAGAAGATGATTATATTATGGACCACAGGCCTAATAGTAAAATTGTTTTACCAATGCAAAACCCCTTGATTGATGTAGGGTCAGGCTTTTGTCCCCCAAACAGCCCCTAGCAAAAATCCCTCAACCCAAATCTGATTTGTTCCCTCAAAACTTGAACCAAATTAAATGACCCTTGTGATCTGCAAAGAAAAGGGACTTAAAATTTAATTTTTGTGTTCCCTTGCCTTCCTATATAAACTAAGCCCAAACACCTTCTTCCCCCTTGATATTTCAGTGGAGAGAGAGGGAGAAAGATCAGATTGTGAGTGTTCTTGAGGGTCCATGGAAGTTTGAGAGAAGAAAGAAGAAGGGATCCAAGAAAGGGGTATTTGGAGACCATAGTTCCAAAAGCCAAGTCCTACTAGTTTTCACCATTTTTTGATCTCTCAAATATGTAAGTAAAACCTCTAAACCTTATGTTTAATATCATTCAAAATATCTCACAACAAATCCATTTAAACACTCTAAGAATCGATAACCAAAATCAAACCCGAAAGGCGTCGTGGTTGGAAATTTGAGGCTGTTATGTTTATAGGTGATATGAGATATTGTTGTATGTTGTTATCTTTGAGTTTGATGACTTCTAAGTGTGCTGGTGCTTTGATATTAATGTCTAAAATGCATGCATGCCAAGAAATGGAACAAATACTTGACATAACATAAGTAGAAGAATTGGACCCTAAGAGACTTGATTTTTGAGAATATAGATGTTTTTGCCCTGAACTTTGGAATGCCATAACTCAATGTAGAAAATTAATCTAAGCATGTTCTTTATGTACAAATTTTTCTTTTTGTGTTATCTTTTATCCAAAGTTGGTTTCAACTCATTTGAATAAGTAGAACTCGAGATGTTGCAATTTTACCGAAGTGTTTTATTTTTCGACCAGTCAACACTACTGACTTGAAAACCCTAGTTTAAAGTGAGATTCAAACTTTGGTCAAAACAAAAAGTTTTAGATACAATGTATATCTATCTACTCACCAAAAATGAGCACAACGTTTTGAGTTTTGTTAGATCAAAATCCCTTTGAAATTCTCTATTGACTTTCAGCCCTGAAGGGCACTTCTATCACATATTTGTGTGTTGACCAAAACCCCTATTTGTAGTGACCTATTCCAAAAGTGGTCTACATGAACATTGTAGCTAACATATTGAACTACTCTTTTTCCAAAAATTAGACCTAGATGCCTCGGGATGATCTCCGATAACAGTTTCAAACCCTCTGCCTAAAATCGGCTTTGCTGAGTTTTGGCGGCAGACAAAACCTATTTTCTAAAATGGCCACAAAGTCTAACTTGTTCCAAACAACTACCCTTATCTCTAAATATAAAACTTGTAGGGAACATGTTTACCTAGAACATACTAAAAAAATCGGCTCATTTTGATGTGATCTGATACCCCAAATCCAAGATGAACTGAAACATATTTTTGGTAAAACCTTGAGAAAAGTGCTGAACCGTTTTTACTTAGGCTGTTTTGTTCACCCTTTGCCTTAGGTTGTGGCCTTGGTGTTAAACATGAGAGTTGTAGAAAATATTTTTATCTAAATGGTGTTTGAAAATCATAATTTGATTCCAAGTCTAGATATCCCAAAATCTTGTCGGTCCTTTTAATTTAATACTTGATATTTGGCCTTAAAAGTTGCTAAGTGTGATTTGAGTACTCTTTTCTATGAGACCCGTGTCTTTGTATGATGGTCGATTTGAATTAATTGATAAGTTTTTCTAAGTGAATGTATGATAGTTTAGAACTCATGTTATCATGTTGAATTATATATTGAGAATTGTAGCTTGTGCTTCACATACTTGTATCTTATGTTTTGCAAATTGTACCATGAACCTTGCTATGCTAGTTGATGGAATGATATTAATTGTTGTACTTGAGATCGATAGTACATTTTATGAACATTGTCACCTGCATCCTGGCATATTGGAGTCCATCTGTGCAAATCATTGTTGGTATGGCCTGTATTGAGATTGTGTTTCTTGATTCTAAGTCTAGGATGTCTCTAATTGCCATTTTCCAAAAATGTTTTGGGATGAATTACCCTTGTGCACCCTGGGTGTGTCCCCGGTGTTACAAAATTGGTTTATACACCTTGCGCGTGTCCCCGGTGTTTGAAATGGTTTACGAATACTGTTAGGCACCATGGGTTCATCGCTAACATTCTGATTTCGATAGTTTGGACTTTTGGGTTGACACCGACGAAGGCATCACGAGGCTTAAGGGGTGACTCCGTAATAAGTTTCGTGAGGGCAATGACAATAAGTCCCTGAGGCAATGACAATAAGTCCTTGAAACAATGACAATAATTCCATGTGAGCACTGACAATAAGTCCCAAAATGGCGCGGACCCCAACCCCATTGCCATTGAGTAAAACAGCTATGACATGAAGCCCAACGAAGCATTTACTATTCGCAACGAGGTGCGATGATGGCTTTGGTGATCAAATAGCTGTGAAAGTCTACTCTGGTGATTCCCAATGTGGAATTCCGGTTATAATTTAGGTGCATATTGGGTTGGGTATCTGCATTTGATACACGGCATCTCATATACGCATGCTTATTGACTTATCTACTATCCTGTCATAAATTTGTCTGTCTCCTTGATTATAAATTGTACTGGGTGTTATATGGTATGCGTCGTGGTGAATTTTCTGCCGTGAGATTAGTTAGAAGGTTAGAGTGTTTTGCTTTTGGGTCTTGGCTCATGGCATTCGTGCCACAGGTGAGGAGGAGTTCTTAAAGGAAGTCATCGCAGGGGGAGAAGAAGAGTTGGAATAACAGGGTGAGTTCTAAAAGCACATAGATCCCGTTGATGCATTCTAAGGAGTTGAGACCTCTACTTTTGTTCTTTTATTTAGTTCTCCCGTGCTTAGTGTAATCTTTGAAATTTCTTGGTGAAACTGTAATAATTAAGTACTTTGAATGGTTTAGAACTCTTTTACGATGTAATAACTAACGTATGTAAATGTGAATGAATGGCTAGAATATCCCTTTATTTATATTTATGTATGTCCCGACGTGCCCGGAGGATGGGGCGTCACAGTTGGTATTAGAGCCCATGATTAGTGAACCTTTAGGCCTTGGGTTATGGGAGACTACGAGTTCTGTAGCGTTGAAGCTCTATAGAGTATCTATATTATTAAATTATAACTTATAACTCTGAAAACACAAAATCCATTCCTTAAGTTTCTCTTCCTAATTGTTTTTCATCTTAGGATGGCGTTCGACGCAGAGTCGGCTGGAGAACAATGGGCAGCACCTGAACCTGAAGACTCGGACCCCTATGAAGAACCCATTGAATAACAAGAATCGACGAACATATTTTCTTTGGCATGGATGTTCCTGGATGAGTGGCCAGTTCATGAAGGAGAAGAGGCCGGGGAAGAAGAAGCAGACGAATAACTATATGAGGCAGGAAATGAGGCTGATGTTGAGGTGGAGGATGAGGAGGAACCTGAGGATGATGACAGCGAGAACAAGGAGTGAGCCATCGCTTTCTTTTATGATCCATTAGAGGCACCACCACTGGAGACGGACTTGATGAAGCAACGGACGTAGTAATCTACTGGAGCCGCCAAGAGTACCACAAGGACTATAGTATTAGAGAACGGGTGTATGCAAGAGTTTTCCTTAGAAAGGACATGGAACTGGAAAAAGTCAGAGTCTTTCCAGAGGTACATGGGCCCATTAAGAGTGTTGGAGAGATGTGACGAGACCATCTATTATCTGAAGGTACCATCGGGATTCAAAGAGCTTTTAGGGGATAGGATGAATGCAAAGTGGATGGAAACACAGAAACGAAGAGATAAAAGAGGAATCATCAACCCGCGCAACCACCCAATCGATTTTGACAATCCAAAAACATACCTAGAGGTACTAGTAGCCATAATCAACAGGGCTCACATAGGATCGGAGGGCTTTTGGCACGTGAAAGTTTAGTGGCGCTGCTACAGTATCTCTGAGGCAACGTTGGAGTATGACTCAGTTATCCGCTACTTCTATCCGCATCTGTTCATCTAGGCTTTAGTGCGTTGGGCGTTATATCTTTTCCTTTGTTGGATGTTGAACGTGTGTTCTGTGAACTTTTAAAAACCATGTACTGGTTATGTGTTAGAATGAAATGCAAATGTTTGTTGCTGAATTCTTCATAAGCTATCTCATAATCCCAAATTAAGTTCCACAAGATCCCAAATCATGAAAACAATCAAGAATTGGTGCAACCCCCAAATCTCAACACTCTCCTAGGATGGCTGATAAACAACTGAACAACCGGCAAGCTAACAAACCCCTAGATAGTGAAGCACTCGGGCTAGCCTAAGTTCTACGAAAGCCACCATTAGAACCCCACAACTCTATCCCTATGAGTTCCTTTCTCAAGCCTTTATAATAACTCTCGTACCCGATTAAAGCCCTTTGTGTGTCCTCCCTCCTAATAATACCAGTTTTGAACGTTCGACATTGGTAAAGTCTTTTACCCTCATACAATTCTCTCGATCCTGATACCGCACTATTGTGCAGTAGTTTCGTGAATTCTTTGTTTACTCTCGAAATCCCAACTTGAGGAGTCGACTTGAATGCTTGAATTAAAGTACGTTAGGCCGATGCAACTTTAGGATAAATATCTGGCTTGGTTATCCGTCGTTTAAACATATCTTTTGTCAAGATCTGATGTCGCACATATTGGTCCCGAGAACATCCCCTTTGTAATCTTTATTAGTTGTTTAACTCTTATGTCCAAATGCGTCTGAGCCTCAATCGACCTCTCAATCTGGGTTAACAATGATTGCCTTAGCCTTGACCCCTTGTCCAAATCCAACCTATTTTTGAACTATCTGGGTTTCATCCTAAGATATTCTAACCCTGCGCATGTTTTTGACTATCGGCCTTCAAAACTTTACCCCATAGATCTATGAGTAACAATGATCGTCACTAACAACTAACTATATTTTTCAAAGGTCCTGACAAATATGATTATGCCATTAGTAATCTAAAGTTAGAAACGACAACTTCACACCAAAGGATTCGCGACATCACCATATGGCACAATTCAAACTTCCGCATACTAGTTCATAGCTGACCCACCCATCCGATAAACTGAAAAGAAAAAGATTCATATAGGTAGTAAGAAAGTTGAAAAAAAAATAAACGAGAAACAGTCTCGAACTTATGACAACCTTAGTACGCTAGCAAAGGAAGTACGTCTATGTACATCGATATTCACGCTGGCCTTCCCATTGAAGTGTTAGAGTCCGGATTTTTTTCCATCACTATCAAAGAACGAAGAATCTTGATCACAATAATGAACATTTGAAGCCTGATGAAAAATTAACCACCAAGTCATAATGGATCACATGACTAGATAATTACCACAACCACACCTTTTATCATGTTTGTTTTACTCTAGAATGACCAACTGCTTGAGAAAACGATCCAGCTATTGGAAGAGACATTCAAACCCAACGTTCTAGCACGCCAAGAACATATAGTAGAGTCTAAGAAAAATAGAGCAACATTTGGAAAGACTAGAGAGAAAATGGAAGCATATGATTACAGACTTTGTCATGAGGATTATCAAGATCACCTCAAAGACCAGTAACTCTTTAGTTAAACAATTCAAGGATTTGGGTGCCAAGGAGTTTGTGGAGATAGTGAGTCCCATTGACGCTGAAGATTGTTTGAAGGGTGGAGTGCGCATTTTAGACAGACCAAGTTATTCACATAGTAAGTTCTTAAAGTATTGGTTTGTATTCCTTTGGCGTCTAGATTGTGTAACTCTTATGGTGTGGTATTCAGTTTCTGTTGTGGTATTAATGTGAGTCGCAAGGAAGTTGCTTTCGAAAACCTTTTGTGATGTGACCCATTAAAGCAAATTTGTTTAGATTGGTGAGTAGATGTTGCTAGTAAAGAGAAAGAATTTTCTTATGGGAGCGTGTGAACTCTATGTGTGAAAAGTTGAAGGGTGATATAATTTTGTTGTTTCTGGTAGAGTTGCGTAGCAACTTAATGTGAGTTCGTGGAAGGAATATGTGTTTGGATGAGGAGAGTAGAAGCATAAGTAAGACTATACGAATTCATGGGTATGATTTTTGTAATTGGCCTGGAGTGAATTGAGTGTCTTTGTAGAATGTGGGTAAGATAAAATAATTCAAGTGCAAAAATGGTTCTTGGTTCGATTGTGTGGTAGAAAATGTGTGAAGGGATTGAGTGATGATGATAAGAGACTTTATAATCAGGAGTTAATACTGTTCAGTTAAAAGATCGTAGGGTGGATGGTATGTACGTGAAGAAAATATGTGATGAGATTGTAATTGGGTTCACATGGGTAAGCATTTACCTGACGAGGTTCAAAACCCTAACTCGAATCGAAAACTCGAAGTTCAGCCCGAAAACCTCAAAAAGGTCCAAAACTCAGGCAACAAAACCTTAGCACTCAGAGAGTCTTCCAACATTATAAATGAAGTATATATCATGAAATAATGAGTTAAAAATAAAAAATTATCATAAATAGGGTACAATGATTATTTTGTCCATAGTATAGCAAAAAGTATTGAAAATCTAAATTTTGACACATGCATACCCTAAATCAAGAATTTAAGTACAATTAAGTAGCAAATGACAAAATAATATAAAAAATAACAAAATTACCCCTTAGTGGCTGACCACCTTGGGAAGAGTGCCAAAACGCAGCTTTTTGCTTTTTTTTTAGCTTAAAATGATGAGAAAAGTATTAAATCAAGTATTATGATGATCCAATACTTGTTGAATAAGTAATATATGTAACAATATGATGTTATAGTTCAATAAAAGTAGACAAATCATTATTCAAGTTCATACACAACAAAATAAGTCAAAAAGTCATATATTGTCAAAATAGCTTAATTTCACTTAAAAGACTACATCTGTTTAATCAATTGCTATAAAAATTATGATAATACATGAAAATACTAAATTTATCATAAATATATTAAAATAATAGGTCTTAGTAGGAAAAGACACTAAAAAAATACATCAAATTAACTTTTAGAGCATTTTTTTGCACAAAATGGCACGAAAACCAATACAAAACCCCTTAATACACATAGGGTCAGGTTTTTGTCCCCCAAATAGCCCCCTAGCTGAAATCCCTCAACCCAAATCTTATTTGTTCCCTCAAAACTTGAACCAAACTAAATGAACCCATGTGTTATGCAAAGAAAAATGACTTAAAATTTAATTTTTGTGTTCCCTTTCCTTCCTATATAAACTAAACCCAAACACCTTCTTCCCCCTTGATATTTTGGTGGAGAGAGAGGGAGAAAGACCAGATTGTGGGTGTTCTTGAGGGTCCATGGAAGTTTGAGAGAAGAAAGAAGAAGAAGAAAAAGAAGAAGAAGAAGAAGAAGGGATCCAAAAGCCAAGTCCTACTAGTTTTCCACCATCTTTTGTTCTCTCAAACGTGTAAGTAAAACTTCTAAAACTTATGTCTAATATCCCTCAAAATATCCCCCAATACATCCCTTTAAACACTCTAAGAATCGAGAACCAAAATCATAATGAAAAGGCAATGTAGTTGGAAATTTGGGGCTGTTATATTTATGAGTGATATAAGATGTTGTAAGTTGTTATCTTTGAATTTGATGACTTCTAAGTGTGATGAAGCCTTGATATTAATGCCTAAAACACAAGCATGCCAAGAAATGAAATAAAAACTTGACATAACATAAGTAGAAGACTTGGACCCTAAGAGACTTGATTTTTGAGAACATAGATGTTTTCGCCCTGAACTTTGGAACGCCATAAATCAATGTAGAAAATTGATCTAAGCATGTTATTTATGTCCAGATTTATCTTTTTGTGTTTTCTTTCATCCAATGTTAGTTTCAACTCATTTGAATAATTAAAACTCGAGATATTGCAATTTTACCAAAGTGAGTTGTTTTTCGACCAGTCAACACTATTGACTTGGAAACACTAGTTTAACGCGAGATCCAAACTTTGGTAAAAACATGAAAGTTGTAGATAACATGCATATATATCTACCCACCAAAAATAAGCACAACATATTGAGTTTGGATAGGTCCGAAACCCTTTTTAAATCTCTGTTGAGTTTTAGCCCTCAAGGGACACTCCTGTCACATATTTTTGTGTAGCCCAAAACCTCTATTTTTAGTGACCTATTCCAAAAGTAGTCTACATGAATATTGTAGCTAACACATCGAACGACTTGTTTTTCCAAAAATCAGACCTAGATTCCTTGGGATGATCCCCCAAAACCATTTCAAACCCTTTTTCTAAAATATATTTTCCTGAGTTTTGGCGGCTAACAGAACCTATTTTCTAAAATGGCCAAAAGGTCTAAGTTGTTCCAAACAACTACCCTTATATCTAAACATAAAACATGTAGGGAACATGTTGAAATAGAACATACTAAAAAATGGGCCCATTTGAACGTGATCTAATACCCCAAAGCCGAGACCAACTGAAGAATATATTTGGTAAAATCTTGAGAAAAGTATTGAACCGTTTTTACTTAGGATGTTTTGTTCACCCTTTTACCTTAGGTTTTGGCCTTTGTGTTAAACATGAGAGTTGTAGAAAATATTTTTATCTAAATGGTGTTTAAAAATCATAACTTCATTCCAAGTCTAGATACCCCAAAACCTTGTCAGCCCTTTTAATTTAATACTTGATATTTGGCCTTAAAAGTTGGTAAGCGTGATTTGAGTACCCTTTGCTATGAGGCCCGCGTCTTTGTAAGATGATCAATTTGAATTAATTGATAAGAGTTTCTAAGTGAATGCATGATGATTTAGAACTCATGCTATCATGTTGAGTCATATCTTGAGAATTGTAACTTGTGCTTCACATACTTGTACTTTATACTTTGCGAATTGTACCATGAACCTTGCCATGCTAGTTGATGCCATACTATAAATTGTTGTACTTGAGATTAATGGTACACATTATGAATATTGTCACTTCCATCCTGACATATTGAAGTCCATCTGTGCAAACCGTTGTTAGGATGGGCAGTATTGAGATTGTCTTTCTTGATTCTAAGTCTAGGGCATCTCTGGTTGCCATTTTTTTTAAATATTTTGGGATGAATTCCCCTTGTGCTCCCTAGGTGTGTCCCTGGTGTTACAAAATTAGTTTATACACCCTGGGCGTATCCCTGGTATTTGAAATGGTTTATGGATATTGTTGGGCACCATGGGTTCGTGGCTTGCATTCTGATTTCCATAGCTTAGACTTTTCAGTTGACACCGGCGAAGGCATCACGAGTCTTAAGGTTAGTGACGCCGTAATAAGTTCCGCGAGGGCAGTGATAATAAGTCCCTGAGGTAATGACAATAAATCCCTGAAACAATTACAATAATTTCCTGTGGGCGGTTGTAGACACCCCAATTTGACTCCACCCAATCTTAGGTGAATCCAATAATGAAAATAGTTGGAATGCTTCTTCAGTTCGATCATCAGGAAGTGATCTAAGCTTGGTATTTGAACCCAGAACCTTCAAAACCAATGATATTTTGTTGAACCATCGATAACTTGTTGTCTTAGTCATTCCAAAAGTGGCAACCGCCAAGTTCATTGTAGCAACTGTCAATAGAACCTCTTAAAAACCCTAACAAAAAATGACAACCGCCACATTTAACCTGGCGACCACCAACTCTCATTATGGCAACCACCAGTAAAACCTTGTGGAACTTCTTTTAAATATGGCAACCGCCGTATTGAACCTGGCGACCACCAACTCCAAATGGCGTAACGAGTCCCAAAACGTGGAAACACCTCATTGGTTGAAGAATTCTATAAATACCGTACCCCTGGTACGCTTTTTAGGACATAATTTTAGAGAGAGGTTTAGTGAGAGAAGCTCTGCTGAGTTACCGAACAATTTTGAGCCCCGACGCTGAAGCCCTATCGAAATACCGAGATTTAAACCTCCAACGCCTACATTGAAACCCTAGCTTAGGATCACCATCCGAGGATTGAACCATAGAAGTACATTACTTGACTTGAGGATTCTTTAGCAATCCAGGTATTCCGTTTGAATTCCTAGTCTTTCTAACTCCATTTTCTCTCTTTTGGAGTAATCGAGTTAAGTTCAATCTTATTTCGCATATTCCTTTCATTTACATAATTAATCTTGTTTATCATTTACATTGCCTCGTGTAATTTAGTTATCTTAATTAATTTCTTAGTTTACACTTTCACACTAAGTACATTGTTATTTTTTTATTAATTTAGTGCTAATATATTTTGGCAATTACAGCTTATTAATCTTGTTAATTATTAATAAATGCACTTACATTTATGTAGATTTAGTTGTCAACACTACATTCACATTTAAGTTAAAAGATTATAATTAACTTCTTTTATCTTTTTTTAGTTTTAGTTTAATTTTCTTTACTAGTATATTTCATTTTCTTCTTACTTTTTCTTTTATTGTAGTTTAATTTCCTTGTAATGTTTTTTTTCTTTTATAAAGTAGATTTTTCTTTCCAATGTACCATTTTTTTCTTTTCTTTTATTGTAATATTAGTGTCATTTTATTTTCTTAGTATTAATTTAATATTCTAGCATTTATATTCTTCTATTTTAATATTAGTGTAATGCTCTTTTCTAACACTTTATTTTCTTTTTACTAGCTTTGTAATGTAGCATTTTATTTTATTAGCTTTATTTTTCTTATGAAGTTTTATTTTATTTTTCTTTTTCTATAACTTTATTTTCTTTTTATAGTACTTTTTATTTTTTTCTTTATATTATTTTTACTCTTTTACTTTGTTAAACCCAAAAATCATAAAAGAGTTCTTAAGCTATATTTCTAAAAATGCAACTTCCTTCTCTATTATTCTCTTTTCTTTTCATTTTCTTTCATCTTTTCTTTTCTTTTCTCTCTTTTAAAATTTAAAATGAATAGTTAGATTTTTTTTTAGTAATTTAAACATTTTATAACATTTTTATTTAGTTTTACAAACTTTTTCTCTACTTTCTTTTTCTCTAAATTCTCAAACTCTCTTTTGTCATAACACCTTTATTTTTGTTTTCCTTGTTAGTAAACTTTCTTTTAAAAATAAAATTTTTATGTATCTTTTATTTGGTACCTTTTCATCATGTTAATGCTAACTTAGCTTGTTTTTGGCAATGTGTATATTTTAGTTACTTTCTTTAAAATTTTGTTTAGATAGTTTATCTTGTTTTGTAGCAATCTATGTTTAGGTGATTTTAGTAATTCCTATCATGCTTTTGTTCTTGTATTTAAATCATGATAGCTTAGGTTATTTTTGATATTGCATGCGGGAGTGTTCAATGTATCCTTTAGTTAGAAATTGCATGTCGTATGACTTAAAATTTTTATTTTGATATTTGTTTTATTTGGCGTTCTATATACATATGCTATGTATTTTTATTATTTGATTTTGGATGTTCTCTTTTTATCCCTATTTTCTTTATTTGCATGCATTTGAGAAATTCTATTAAAGAACCAATGATGATTAGTAGAGGCTAACCTTACGGTTGGGCGAACGGGGTGCCTAACACTTTTTTCGATTCATACCTTAGCCCCTAAACCGTTTTTCTCTAGTTAAACGCATTAAAGATCAGTAGCCATTTTTGTTTTTCTTAGTTTTTCTCAAAAATTAAGGGGCGAGTTTATTTTCAATAAAAAAGGGGTTTTTAAAATTTAGTTTTCAAGGTGTTAAAATATTTTCTAAACATATTTGAATTTCCTTATTTTTTATCATTTTCTAAAAACCCCAAAAATTCCGGCGCCATAGTATTTTCTGGCGACTCTGCTGGGGGCTGGTTTACAAAATTAAATAAGAGGGCTAGACTTGAAAACATCATTGGTTCTTACTAAGAATTTTTCATCTGCATTTTTGCATGCATGTGCCTTGCTCTTCAAACCTCGCTGCCTGGTCGACCTGATGCCCTGAACGTTCATCTATTTCAGGGATTGTTGTTGGGAAGATGGGCAATCTTTGCTGACTGTACGCTATCATAGGTGTAGTAAAAAAGTTTAGGCATACCGTTTGACCATGTCCTGCACCACTCCAGGCATGGGAGGTATATACCCGACTCCATTTAGAAGGTACCCTATTTGATTGATCAAAATCGACCTTTTGCATATAGTAGCTTAGAACCCCCCATTAGGTGCTACTAACCCTAGTAGGATTATGTGTTTTCTTAATTGAATGTTTTGTTTGTATATTGTTAGGATTGTTTGTTTGAGCTTAAGCTAGTTCCTTTTTCGGGTTCTCTGGGTTCAACCCAGGTTTTTCGTTAACCTTTGGTTAGGTGAGCTTTTTGCCTTTAGGTTTTTACCCAAGCTTTATGTTTCACCATGTCTAGTTTTCATGCCATAGATTTCTTCTCGTGGTCATGCCCTTATTTTGAAGCTTCTAGAATAGTTTTTCTCTCTCTTTCGGGTCCTTCCCAGGTTATTAGTTCTATACCCCCGCCTTTGTTTAGGCTCGTTTCCTTCAGACCCTTGTGAGCTAGTTTCTTACCGTCATACTACCCCTTTTCCCTGAGAATATTAGATCAAACTGATATCTTGAAGGTTAGAGCTATTTCTTGTCAGAGTGCTGTCCGTTTAGATAAACCTTCTCTTTAGAATTTAGTTGATCCCCTTCTTAACCATCATTCTGGTTTTTTGGTCATCCTGTTGTTATGCTGCCAGTATATGCCCGATAGGGGCGTTGTTGTAGCTCCCATGATTATCTGCTTATGATTTGCTATTTTGGATATCTGGGATGTTTGTTATCTCTCGTCAGAATTCTCGTCTAGGAAGTGTTTGATACTGGTTATTCTGCTTTTAGAATTCAAATTTTCTTCGGGTCTAGATCATTGAGCTCAGAAGATCACAGTCGATATGTGTTTGGGAGAGGTCAGAATCAGGCAGACTTCCCACAGTGTTCGAATAATTTGCTGAAATGGAAGAAAATGAGGTGAACTTGATAGCTCTAATGAGAGCCATTTCTGAGATACGAATAGCTGTGGAGCAACAGACCTAAGCTCAAAATTAGTGTCAAGCGCAGATCTAGGCAATTCAGGCCCGTATGCCTGTTGTGAATGGACAACTGGATGACATAAATGAGAACGACAAAGACTTCTGGGACGACAACCAAGGACAAGATGTACCACAAGTTGCTTACCACCTCGGGTTCCCCACCCGGTGGTGGTAGAAGAAGAGAACACTGCCCAGTCTAGGGAATCTGTGCTGACAGATAAGATTGACCGAATGGAGAAGCTGCTGAGGAAGCAAAGGGAATAGAAGAATACATGCTGGATGTTGGTGGTTTTGTGCCTGTTCCCAGATGCAAAGTTACCCAAAAAGTTTAAAATGCCAAAGATGAAGAAATTTGATGGTACTAGAGACCCCCGAATTCATCTGAGGATGTACGTAGGAGCTCTGTCCCCCCATGGGGATTGATGATCAACTCAAGGGTCAACTTTTCCATCGATCACTCTCTGGGGCTGCACAGAGATGGTTTATTTCTTTGGAGGTTGCCAAAACTAGGACTTAGGAGGACATAGCCACGATTTTTGTCAGTCAGTACAGCTATAATGTTCAACTGGATGTAACCACCAGAGAGCTCAAAACCACTCGACAGGGGAGCCGGGAGTCTTTTGTTGATTTCTTGACTCGGTAGAGGGGTAAAGCTGCTAAGATGACAAACCGACCAACTGAAAAGGAACAAGTGAGGATCGTGGTTAAAAATATGCAGTCTCCACTGAAGCGGTATCTTATCAATCAACCGCATTCTACCTTTGAACAGTTATTTGATGTTGGAGTACAGATTGAAGACGCCATTCAGTCTAGGGATATCGAGAAAGCCAAGCTTGGAAAAAAACCTAGAAGAACATTCCCAGCAAGCAACCAAAACCAAACTGCCACCACCAACCTCGTGTCTCGCTCGAACGAGGTAAACCTGCTGAACCCGTCTTCTTCTGTCTAGCAATCCAACAATATCGATCAGTCGGACAACGGTCAATAGCAACAAAGGCCTAGGAGGGTGTTCACCCCCCTCAACATTTCATTATCCACCACCCTGAGTCGACTCGTTAAAAAAGGATTTATCAAGCCGTTAGACCCCATGCCTGTACTTGATCCCATACCGCCACAGTTTAATGCTTCTCAATACTGTGCCTTCACCAAGGCCACGGACATCCAACTGATAAGTGCTTAAGACTTCGACATGAGATCCGGAACCTCATCGATAACAAGGTGATTCCCCCACCATTCGCTACTCCAAAGCCGAATATCACGACTAATCCCCTACCAAATCATAACACTCCAAGAATACTCAAATATAATTTTCTCACTCTATATGGATGAAATATGAAGGGGAGAGGGAGGGTGTTTGGCTTGGTTTATATAGAAAAAGGCTAAGGACCAAGGAGGGAACAAGAATCATTTCATTTTAGTCCTTTATTTTTTTCTTCACATGGGTTGAGTTGACATGGTGCAACTTTTGAGGGAGATACATCAGATTTGGTGGAGGGATTACAGATTTGCTTAAGTATGGTTAGCTGTGTTTGCGCTTAATATTTGAATCCATTCGGGGATGGAGTGTTGATATGTTTATAAATTATGTATTGACGATTTTCTTCTTTTCATATAGTGATGCTTAGGCAAGAAGGAGGTAGAGGTCAATGTTGCGGTCGCAACCAAGGGTGCGGGAGAGTGCCAGTTCCCAAAGAAGGGGATATCAACGCCCCATAGGGACCAGCTAGGGGTGCATAAGTGAATTAATAGATACTGAATGCTTTAAGGACCTTAATTGGGGCTAACCAAGGGGGAATTGGTAGTTGAAGGTACCTTAATTGAGACGGCCATGGTAGTAGAAGGTACTTTGGCCGATAATCGAAGGATTAGGGAGAATAGGCTTCCATCGGTGGCCAGGGCTCCACAATTTGAGGAATGACCATACAAGAAACAAAAATTGAAACAAGGCAATACTAGTTTGGCGCCGCAAAGATCTTATTAGACCCAACGCTCCGCACCCACCCCATCTATGGCCTCCATGGCACGTCTGGAGCAGAGCGAATTTGCGTGTTTTATTTGTGGGCAGCAAGGACACCGGGCTAGAGAATGTTCGCAAAGAAAGTAAGAACAGAGACAACAACAGAACTTAACACAGGGACAGCCACAAGAGAGAGGACCTATCAGATGTTTTCAATGTGGTCAGGAAGGGCATGTTAGACGTGAATATCCGTAAGAAAGAGCTAGCCGAGAAGCATCTAATACATAACCTACTCAACGACAGATATACGACGAACCACTTCGACAGACCGGGACACAAGCATTTTGGGCTCCCACGAAAGCTTCCTCAGCACAATCTGTACATCAACCTATAGGTAGAGGATGGGGACAGACATCTGAAGTCTAGGGAAGGGTCTATGCCATAGCAGAAACTGGTACCTCGTCAAATCTGGAGATACGAAAGACTACCACTAGTACCCCTGTGATTAGAGGTACTTTATTAGTTTTCAATTGTCGGGCTCGTGTGTTATTTGATACTGGTGCATCATGCTTATTTATCTCTTCTTCATTCGTATCTGCTTTGGGTTTACCTGTTGAGATGTCGGACGTTGTTGTAAATGTCAAAACACCCATCGGTGATAGTACAATGTTAATGTATACATGTAAAGGGTGCAAAGTAGTGATAGCAAATCGTCATCTCGTGTTCGACTTTATTGTGCTGAAGATGTCGGGGTTTGATATTATTCTTAGAATGAACTAGCTAACTATGTTTCATGCGTTTATTGACTGTGATTGAGAAAGGATTTTCTTGTATACTCTAGAAGGAGATTCTTTCTTTTACGTGGGGGATAAAGACGATAAGATGATACCTCTACCCGACGACGTGAACGATTTAGTAAATGTGCATACAATTCTTTCTACCCTTTTAACAAAGGTTGATTCTTCAGTACGAGGAGAGCTTCCACCGATAGTGAGTAAGTTTCGTGATGTGTTTCTGGAAGAATTACTTGAACTGCCGCCACATAGAGAAGTTAGATTTTCTATTGAGCTTATTCCATGGACTATTCCAATATTTGTACCATCTTACTGTTTCACTTCGGTGGAGTTGAGAGAATTAAAGACACTATTACAGGAATTACTAGACAAGGGCTTTATTCACCCTAGTGTCTCGCCATGGGGAGCTCCGGCATTATTTGCTGAAAAGAAAGACGACTCGTTACGATTATGTATTGATTATCAAAAGTTGAATCAAGTAATGGTGAAGAATAAATATCCAATGCCTCGAATTGATGATTTATTTGACCAATTGAAGCGTTTTGCGTGCTTTTTGAAGATCGATTTGAGATCGGGTTATTATCAACTAAGTGTCTTGGAGGATGACATACCCAAAATTGCATATCGTACTCGCTACAGACACTACGAATTTTTGGTGATGCCTTTTGGTTTAACGAATGCTCCCACAACTTTCTTAGATTTGATGAATCGAGTCTTTCGGCCTTACCTCGATCAATTTGTGGTGGTTTTTGTTGAAGACATATTAATTTATTCTTCGACCTGAGAAGTTTATGAGGAGCATTTACGTGTGGCACTTCAATTCTTTAGAAAACACAAGCTTTATGCTAAGTATGAGAAATGTAAATTTTGGTTTCCCAAAGTATAGGCTATATTGTGACGAAAGACGATGTTGGGACATGTTATGACGAAAGACGATGTAACGGTTGATCCATCAAAAAGTATAGGCTATGCAATATTTGAAAAGACCACAGAGTGTGTTCAATATCAGAAGTTTCTTAGGCCTTGTAGGGTATTATCGTCATTTTATAAAAGATTTCTCTCGCTTAGCGTCACCCTTGACTCTACTCACTCAAAAACGAGTTGAATTCACGTGGAATGATACTTGTGAAGATGCTTTTCAAGAATTAAAGGATCGATTAACCAGTCTGCTGATATTGATTATACCTGAGAGGGGTCTTGGTTATGAAGTATATTATGACACATCTCATGAAGGACTAGGATGTGTTCTGATACAGTAGGGCAAAGTTGTGGCATATGGATCGAGGCAACTAAAAACGTATGAAAGGAACTACCCAACACATGATTTAAAATTAGCGGCAGTTATTTTTGCATTACATATGTGGAGGCATTACCTTTATGGAGAGCGATTTGAAGTTTTCTCCAACCATAAGAGCCTCAAATACCTATTATCGCAGAAGGATTTAAATTTGAGGCAGAGGAGGTGGATGAAATACCTGGGCGACTATGATCTTAGTTTACTATATCACCCGAGTAAGGTCAATGTTGTCGCGGATGCCCTCAGCAGAAAGTCTTTGAAGTCTTTCGCCTAGATCGCAATACGAGAATGGAAAATGTTGAAAAAGGTGGGAGAATTCAACTTTAACCTTTGTGGGGCCAAGGATTGTGTTACTTTATCTGCTATGGTCTTTCAACCCATATGAGTTAAAGTTCACAAGTTGTCAAAGTTTGCACCAGAAATGGTGTCAACAGAGGAATTGAAGGCTAAGAGGTTTGAAAGGGGTTTATGACCCATTATCCGAGATAAAGTAGTGGGGTTTCGACTGAAGGTCTTCTCAGAGGTTGTTGAGACAGCAGCCATTGTAATAGAAGGTACTATGGTAGACAATCAAAGGAACAATCGTACAAGAAACAAAAATCATAATAGGGTAATACTAGTTTGGCATCGTAGAGATCTTATCAGACCCAATGTTTCGCACCCACCTCATCTGTGGCCTTGACGGCATGTTTGGAGCGGAAGGAATTTGCATGTTTTGTTTGTGGATAGCAAGGACACAGAGCTAGAGAATGTTCGTAGAGAAAGCAAGCACAAAGATAACAACAGAACTTGGCACCAGGACAGCCAAAGGAGAGAGGACCTATTAGATGTTTTCAATGTGGTCAAGAAGGGCACGTTAGACGTGAATGTCTGCAAGGAAGAGCTAGCCGACAAACATCTAATACACAACCTACTCAGTGGCAGATATACGTCCAACCACTTCGACATACTAGGACACAGGCATTTCGTGCTCTTAAAGTGGCTTCCACAGTACAATCTGTACGTTAACCTATGGGTAGAGGACGGCGACAGACATCTGGAGTCCAGGGAAGGGCCTATGCCATAGCAGAAACTGGTACCTCGTCAAATTCGAAGATACGCGAGACTACCACAAGTACCTCTGTGATTAGAGATAATTTATTAGTTTTCAATTCTTAGGATCGTGTGTTATTCTATACTGGTGCATCACGCTCATTTATCTCTTCTTAATTCATATATGCTTTCGGTTTACCTGTTGAGATGTTGGATGTTATTGTAAATGTTGAAACACTCATCGGTGATAATACAATATTATGTTATATATGTAAAGGGTGTGAAGTAGTGATAGCCAATCGTTATCTCGTGTTCGACTTTATTGTGCTGAAGATGCCGAGGATTGATATTATTCTTGGAATGGACTGGTTAACTATGTTTTGTGCGCTTGTTGACTGTGATCGACGAAGGATTTTCTTATATACTCTAGAAGGAGATTCTTTCTTTTACGTGAGGGATAAAGACAATAAGATGATACCTCGACCCGACGATGTGAATGATTGAGCAAAGTGCATACGATTCTTTCTACCCCATTAACAAAGGACGATTCTTTAGTATGAGGAGTGCTTCCACTGATAGTGAGCAAGTTTCGTGATGTGCTTTTCGATGCCCAAATTGGTGATTTATTTGACCAATTGAAGAGTTCTGCGTGTTTTTTGAAGATCGATTTGAGATCAGGTTATTATCAACCAAGGGTCCAAGAGGCTGACATACCCAAAACTGCATTTTGTACTCGCTACGTGTAATAACCCGGCTCAAATTGTAGTATTAGTGACGGATAGATGATAAGAACCTAGGTTGCCACAATGAATAAGGAAAAACCGTAAGTAACCAAAAACCCTAATTTTGACCCGAAAACTCTAAAAGATACCAAATACTCAGATGTAAAGCCTTAACACTTAGAAAAGTCTTGGAATAACTTAAATTAAATAAATAATATAAAATATTAAATTAAAAGTCAAAAATTCCCATGACTACGGTAAAATGACCATTTTGCCCATAGTATAGCAAAAAGTCTTAAAAATATAAAATTTGACACTTGGATACCCAAAATTAGATATTTATATGCAATTAATTAATAAAATGTGAAATAACAATAAAAATAACAAAATTACCCTTGCATGGCAGGCCACCTAGGAATTTGTGCCCCAAAAGCTACTTTTTGCCTTTTTAAGCATAAAAATGATAAAAAGATGTATAAATTAAGTATTATTTTGACCCAATATTTTTTATACAAATAATATACATAATAATATAATAGCTCAATAAAAGCAAACAAATAATTATTTAAAATCTCTACACAATAAATAAGTCAAAAAGTCAATTCTGGTCAAACTAGCTTAATTTAGCTTAAAAGTCTACACTTATTTAATTAATTACTATCAAAATTATAATAAATCATGAATAGACTAAATTAATTATGAATACATTAATATAATAGGTTTTAGTAGGTTTAGATACCAAAAAGATACATAAAATTAATATTTTATGCATTTATATTCACAAAAATATAACAAAATACAATTTAAAACTCCAATTAAATACAAAATTAGCTTTTTAGTCTCCCAAACAGGCATGGCTGAAACCCATCTACAAAATCTGATCTTGCATGTCTCAAACAACTCCCACCTCTTAAGAAACTAGTTGGAATTTCGAAAAATTCAATTTTAAAACCAATTGCAATAATTATTCTCCATTATAATTTTTATTGTAAAAACATACCCAAAACACTCTTCTCTAGATGCATAGTATGGCTAAGAGGTGAGAAAGAGAGACCTCCAAAAATTCTCTAAGAGTTTACAAAGAAGAAGAAGAGAAGAAGAAAGAAGGAAGGAAGAAAAGTTCAAGTGAAGAGCTATAGAGCTAAGTCCATCTCTTCTTCAACTTTTTAGGCATCAAAAGAGATAAGAAACTCTCTTAAACTTTTTGATATTCTCCCTCAAGATACCACTCAATCTATCTCCATAACAAACCCTAGAATAAGAAATGAAGAATAACTCAAAAAAGGCGTTATAGATGCAAATAGTGGACTGCTAGGGCAACATTGTGTTTTGTATTAGCTTGCATGTGTATGTTTTTAAGTTTTATGACTTGTGTGTGTTCTAGAGTTTTGGTTTATGTGAGTTTATAACATGCATGCAAAGAAAACATGTCAAAAATGTACACAACATATGCTAAGCAACCAAAACCCTAAGTAGCCTGATTTTCTGGAATTATTTACTTTCTGCCACCAACTTCAAAACATCATAACTAATTTTAGAAAAATGATCTTAAAGTGATATTTGTGTCCATATCTACAGCTTTGAGTTCTCGTTCATACAAAATTGGTTTCAAGTGATTCCGTTGGATAGAACTCTAGATATCTCATTTTTTCCAAAGAGTGTCACATCATGACCACTTTGAGTTGCAGACCCACAAAACTTAAGTTACAGCGAGAACCAAGACTAGGTCAAAACATAAAACTTGTAGAGGACATATTTATCTTTCGGTCCCACAAAAATGAACCAAAAATATGAAATCCTGATAGGTCAAAAGCCTTCCCAACGTTACTATTAAGGTTCAGTGACTAACAGACCTCTCTGTCACACATTTTTATGAGAACCAAAACTTAACTTTTTAGAAGCCAAATCCAAAGTTGGTAAACATTAAAAACATAGATAACATATTAAACTAAATACTGAGAAATAATCAGTCCAAAATAACCTCAAATGATGCCCCAAATGTTTTTAGCATTCTCTGTTAAAAACACTCTACAGACCCTTTTTAGGTTGACTGAACCCTTTTTATAAATTGACCAAAATCTCAAACTCTTTCCAAATAACTTGCCTTATCACAAAATATAAAACGTGTAGGGGACACCCTGACCTAAAATCTCACCAAATATCATAGCCATATCCCTTTAAATGATACCCCAATATCGTGGCCAACAGAGGCCCAATTTCTAAGATTTTCTTTGTAAAATACTGAAGGGGTTTTACTAAAATAAAATAAATGACCTTTTTAATTTAGGAACTGACCTTGATAATAAATATTAAAGTTGTAGGAAATAATTGTATCTAATTGGTGTCAAAATTTCAAAAATTAAATCAATGTCTAAGTGCTTCGAAACACTATCACAACTTTAAAACTAGCAATTAAACTTGTACCTAAATTTGGTTAAGTGTTTGAATGGTGTGTTATTTATGAGACTTGAGTGTGTGAACCTTATATGAACTTTGTGAGAAATTAGTGTATGAAAATAATTCTTTTGATGAGATGAACTCATGCCAATGGTTCGGGTCTATGTTGCTTAAATTGTGGTTATACTTCACATGCTTGTACTTAATGCTTTAGCAAGTTATACCATGTGCCATGTCATGTTTATATACCATGCAATGATTAATTGTACACGAGAGGCATATTGCACGTCAAGGTCATTTCTCCATTTCATCTTGGGTTATTGGAGTCCCCTTCGTATCTTTCGATTGAGTTGGGTGACATGAAAATCAATTATTCAGTGGTCGTGGATCTAGGGCGTCCCTAGTTGCCAGATGTGATATTGAATTTGAGGTTTTGATTACGAAAGGGGGATTTAGGCACAATGGGTTCGTCACTAGCATTAATTAGACTTTGAGTTGATGCTTAACGAGCATCCTAGTACTTAAGGTGGGATCGGTTGGTCCGGATATGGATGGATAAAATTAGTTGGCCCACCCCCACGCCGTTGCCGTAGAGTAAAACGGCTGAGTCATGTAGCTAAGGCGAGTGTTTACCTTTTGCAATGAGGCTAGGATAGAGTAAGTGATCAATATACCATCAAGTCTACTATATAATTCCTGGCGTGGAATTCATGATACTATTCTAGAAGTACTTGGGGTTGGGCATTTGCATTGCATTCATCTGCATGACGCGTTCACACTTCTGTTCTTATATGTGCTCATCTTGTTGAAAATAATAACTTGCCTATATCCCTGTTCCCTTAACTTTACATTGGGTATTATATGATATGTATTGTAGAATATCTCGTTGTGAGTTTGTTAGACGATTTAGGAAATTTTTTTCTGGGTTTCGGCTCATGGCATTCGTGCCACAGGTGAAGAAGAAGGACAGTTCGAGGAAGGCGTGTTCATTGAGGAAAGAGACTTTGAAGAAGGGGGAGAGTGGCAGGAGCAGGGTAATCCCAACGACGCAGTTTGAAGACGCGAAATATTTACCTTTGATCTTTTGTTCAGTTTTTCTATGGACATAATGTAACTTTTGTTAAGCTTTCTGGATGACTGTACTTATTAAGTATTTTGAACAATCTTTGAACCGTTAATGATGTATTTATAGGATGTCCATACTATTAATTTATCACATATAATTTCGACAACTTGAAATCTTTACCTTAGAGTTTTCTCTATCTTTTCCTTCTTAGGATGGCGCCCGATGCAGAACCAGCGGGGGAGCCATGGGAAGGACTGAAACCTGAAGATTCAAATCCTGAAGGAGATCCAGAAGAGGATCCAAAGGAGATACCTGTAGAGGAGCAAGAACCGATCGACGCCGTCCCTTTAGCGTGGGTTTTTTCAGAGGAATAGCAGGCCGACCCAGATGACGAAGGTGATGAGATGGAGATAGACGAAGAGCCAAACAGGGAAGAATTCGATGCAGAGGATAAATAGGACGAGGACGATGATGAAGAAGAAGAATTGGCGATTGATTTCCCATATGATTAGTTTGAGGCGCCACTACCCGAGTCTGATGAAGACGAAGCAGCGGATACTGCCATTTACTATAGTCGCCTGAAGTGCCAAGGCTTCTATGTAGGGGATCGTGTGTACGCCATGATCAGTCCAGAGCACATATGCATGTAGAGAAAATTGGAAGCTTTTCCACGCTACCTAGGACGAGTACGTGTGATCGAAAAGTGCAGCCAAAGACTGTCGCTTGGATTTCCCTCCTGGATTTAAGACACGACTAGAAGATATGTTGACCAAAGGGTGGATGCAGTACCATAGGCTGACAGATGAGAGAGGAATCATCAATCTGCATGATCCGGCCATCAACTTTGACGACCCCAAGACGTGTCGAGAGACTCTGATCGCTATAACCAACAGAGTAAAGATGGGGCCGAATAGCGTCTAGCACGTTGAGGTGCAGTGGCGCTGCTACAACATTATCGAGGTGACCTAGGAACGCGAGTCGATTGTCCGCCATTTTTAACCGCATTTGTTTGTTTAGATGATTAGCGCGATAGCCTTTTACTTTTCCTTTTGACTTGAAGATTGTATGTGTGCTGTGTGAATTTTGACAAACTTGTATTGACTATGAATTCAAATGAAATACAAACCTTTGATGTCAAAATCCCTATAAACAGTTTTATAATTGTCAACCTAACTCTACAAAATTCCAACCCATAATAAACAATTAAAAACTGAGATAACTCCCAGAATCGTAACACTCTTTTCTTTTATTCTAGAATGGCGGGTAGAAGACCTAATCACCGACAAGCCAACGGACCCACCAACGATGAGGAACCGGAACTAGCTCAAGTGCTACAAGAATTGGCCGCCAGCATCAATCGCCTGCACATACGTGATCAAGCCTAGTTTCTATCGGAGTTAGGGAGGCAACGAGCCCTGGCGTTTCGAGGGGGAGTATAACCGAGGAAGGCAGAGGAATGGCTAAGAGCAATCAAGAAACTGTTCAACTCAATGGGAGTCTAGGATGAGACCGATCGAGTTGCCTTAGTTGCCCATCTACTAGAAGGAGAAGCCAATCATTGGTGGACTCTGATCACCAATACCCAGGAGGTAGAGACTCTGACGTGGGAGCAATTTGAAAGCCTATTTTTAGAGAAATACTTCCCCGCCCCTTTTCGTCAAGGGCAGATTCAAAATTTTTTAGAGCTTAAGTAAGGACAATGATGGTAACGCAGTATGTGGACCATTTCGAGGAGTTAAGTCGCTTTGCCACGACCATCGCACTAGATAAAGAATCTAAGGCACGAAAGATCGAATGGGGCTTAAAGCCATCTATCCGAGCAAGGGTGATCTGCTTGCAACTCCATACCTATACCCAAGTAGTACGCGCAGCCCTGCTAGCCGAGACAGATCAAGTTAACTCCAAGAAGACATGGAACCAAAAGAAAGGAAGTACTATCTCTGGAGGATCGGTGAGGAGCAGCTAGACGTTTACCCCCAAGAAATCGTATGATCGAGAGTACCAACAAAGACGATCGAGAGAACCCCCTACGACATCTATGAGGTGCTTCGAATGCCGCCAACTAGGACATAGGAGGTATGAGTGCGCACACCTTACACAAAGGAATTTGAACAATCAACCCTAGCAGTGGAGGCAACCTCAGATCCAACAACCTAGGTTCCCGTAAAAAGTTCAGGTCGCCAGGCCAGCCATACCGCAGCAAAATGGAAGAGGAAGACCCCCGCTCAATAAGAATTAGAGACCCCAAGGAGGCTTGGGCAGTAACACCCCGACCCTTCTCGTGACAACGATATTGTCTGCTTTGGACAAAAGCCTTCACGGTTTTGTTCTTCCCATGGGGTCACCCATCCTTGCATTGCTTCGACCCAAGCATGCTTAACTGCGAAGTTCTACTAGGGTCTCTACCACTTGGAAAAAGGCCTCGTTGCTGTATAAGGGTCCAAGATTTTTCCTTTATAGCCCAAGAACTCACTCTCCCTTTTCGATATGGGATACCAGGATATCTTTTAGCTATGATGTCCCGAATTTTGAAAACGTCAATATTTGCGATTTTAATTTATTTTCTTTTTGAAAGGGAAAAAAATGAGACCAAATTGTTTTTCAAAACACAAATACAAATAATCTTACAGAAAAGTCTATAAACTTCCAATAGAAATACGGTTACAAGTCTTACATTCTTCCAAAATGGAATAGCAATTCTAGCACCGAAACGAAAATCTAAAGATAATTAACAAAGTGCACGAATCTCAAGGTTCTAACTCCATCTTCCTCCTGCAGTGACTGCTCTTCTCTGACTTGTTCATCTTGATCATCATCCTGAATCACACCGTCGTTTTCTTGTCCTATTGTGTTAATTGGCATTTAAAATTCCATAAGCTACAAAGCCCAGTAGAAACAACCCGTACCCCACTACTCTAACAATTATAACATCGTACAATAAGTGCAACTTACATCTTAAATGTTAAGTAAAACATGCTAGTGATGGGATGAACAATAGATAAATAAAGAATAGAGAAACATAGGCTAAATGCATGTTATATGATCATGAGAATGAAAGATATAAGACATAATTCTTCAACAGAGATAAAAATTTCCCGTTTTCACCAAGAAAACATACCCAGATTAAACTACACTTCCATAAGCGAGTACCTAACACCACGGTACCATTTGTGCTCCCATACGTTATGTCTTCCACCACCCCTCCCCGTTATCAATATGCTCCCGCCCTACTACTTGTATGCGGCTAAAGACGTTAGACCGGTTCTTCAATTGCGTGCAACAGGTCACAAAAGGTGTGGAACGACACAAGATGGCTCATGATGCAATGGACCCTCCCTCATCACCATATTCTTTAACATTTTTTTCCCACAAACCCAAGAATTGATAAAGAATGTCATGACGTGCTTAATAGATATACAAGATATAGAATATGATGTTAACACTTGTTACCAAAACCTACACCTATTTAACACTTAGTCGAACTTCACAATGCTTAATTCCATCGAATTTAAACATATAAGATTTAATTGAAATATACAAAATAAGTCTAGCTATGTCAAATAAAATGATTATCTTTGGCTCTTTAAAGAAAAAGTTACTGGACATCAATTTTCTTGTCAACATGCAAGATAGAATTTTAGTTGCAGAATGATATAAAAGAAGAATAGAGAACTGAGGGATTACATTCTTACCTTAGAGTTGTTGGACGAGAAGACGAAAATGTAAGAATGTAGTTCGATCTCTTCAAGTGCAGCCTCTAACACTTACTTTCTCTCTCTCTCTCTCTTCCCCCTTTCTTACTTTATATTACTATGTATTTGAGAGAAATGTGTAGATAGATCTTTTAAAGTGATCAAGGATCATTTATATATATATAGTGGTGTAGGCTAGTGACGCAATGTATTTACCATCATTAAAGTCAATTATCTTTGGACTAGATTCCTTTAACCAAATTAATGTAACTAAAGTAAGTTAGTGTATCTAATGTATCTTAAATACATTAACTAATGTATGTTAATATATCTGGTGTATATTAAATTAATTTATTTAATGTATCTTATGTTTATTAATATATCTAGTGTATTTTGTTTTTCATAAATATTATTAATGTATCTAATGTATATTAATATATCTAATGCATATTAATATATCTAATGTATATTAATGTATCTTATGTATATTAATGTATCTTTTTATCTACTCTATTTTTTTTATATAAATAAGTATTATATATATATATATATTATTTTAGATGATTATTGTCGAAATAGAAGGATAATTAGTGATTCCTTTAACATAAAATTTATGTGGTACGTTATTGTATGTAAATTTTGAGATTTTATGTTTCATAGTTGGGGCATAAATTATGATTAATTATATATATGTAAAAAATAAATCCAGGTTATTACAGAAAGAATTTGCATGTTTTGCCTGTGGGCAGCAGGGACACCGGGCTAGAGAATGTTTACGAAGCAAGCAAGCACCAAGACAACAACAGAATTTGACACAGGGCCAGCTTCAGGAGAGGGGACCTATCAGATGTTTTCAGTGTGGTCAAGAGGGGCATATTAGACGTGAATGTCTGCAAGGAAGAGCTAGCCGAGAAACATCTAATACACAACCTACTTAGCGGAAGACCTACAACCAACCATCTCGACAGACTGGGACGCAGGTATTTTGGGCTTCCGGAGAGGCATCCTTGGCACAATCTGTACGTCAACCTATGGGTAGAGGACGGGGACAGACATCTGGAGTCCAGGGAAGGGTCCATGCCATAGCAGAAACTAATGCTTCGTCAAATCCTGAGATGTGCGAGACTACCACCAGTACCCCTGTGATTAGAGGTACTTTATTCGTTTTCGATTCTTGGGCTCGTGTGTTATTTGATACTGGTGCATCACGTTCATTTATCTCTTCTTCATTTGTATTTGCTTTGGGTTTACCTGTTGAGATGTCGGACATTGTTGTGAATGTTAAAACACCTATAGGTGATAGTACAATGTTAAGGTATATATGTAAAGGGTGCGAAATAGTGATAGTTGATCGTCATTTGGTGTTTGACTTTATTATACTAAAGATGTCAGGGTTTGATATTATTCTTGGAATGGACTGGATAACTATGTTTCGTGCATTTATAGACTGTGATCGACGAAGGAGATTCTTTCTTTTACGTGGGGGATAAAGATGATAAGATGACACCTCGAACCGGCGATGTGAACAATTTTGCAAATGTGCATACGATTCTTTCTACTCTTTTAAAAAAGGAAGATCCTTCTGTACGAGGAGAGCTTCCACCGATAGTAAGCGAATTTCGTGATGTCTTTTTGAAAGAATTGTTCGAATTACCACCACATAGAGAAGTTGAATTTTCTATTGAGCTTATTTTAGGGACTGTTCCAATATCTGTACCATCCTACCGTTTTGCTCTGGCGGAGTTGAGAGAATTGAAGATTCAGTTACAAGAATTACTAGACAAGGGTTTCATTCGCTCTAGTGTCTCGCCATGGGGAGCTCTGGCATTATTTGCTAAAAAGAAAGACGGCTCGTTACAATTATGTATTGATTATCGAAAATTGAATCAAGTTACAGTGAAGAATAAATATCTGATGTCTAGGATGGATGATCTATTTGACCAATTGAAGGATTCTGCGTGTTTTTCGAAGATCAATTTGTGACTGGGTTATTATCAGTTAAGGGTTCGAGAGGATGACTTAGCTAAGGTTGCCTTTCGTACTCGTTATAGACACTACAAATTTTTGCGATGCCTTTGGTTTAACGAATGCCATTGCTACTTTCATGGATTTAATGAATCAAATCTTTCGGCCTTACCTAGATTAGTTTGTGGTAGTTTTTGTTGACGACATTTTGATTTATTCTCCAACCCAAGAAGTCCATGAGGTGCATTTATGTGTGGCATTTCAACTTTTAAGAGAACACAAACTTTATGCTAAGTATGAGAAATGTGAGTTTTGGTTACCCAAAATGAGATTTTTGGGACATGCTGTGACGAAAGACAGAGTAACGATTGATCCATCTAAAATAGAGGCAGTACAAGAATGGAAAAGACCACATAGTGTATTTGATATCAGGAGCTTCTTAGGCCTAGCAGGGTATTATCGTTGTTTTGTAAAAGACTTCTATCGTTTAGCGTCACCCTTGACTCAACTCACTAAAAAAGGAGTTAAATTCACGTAGAATGATGCTTATGAAGATGCTTTTCAAGAATTAAAGGATCGATTAACTAGTGCGCCGATATTGATTATACGTGAGAGGGGTCTTGGTTATGAAGTTTATTGTGACACATCTCATGAAGGACTAGGATGCGTTCTGATGCAGCAGGGCAAGATTGTGGCGTATGGATCAAGGCAACTGAAGACGCATGAAAGGAACTACCCAACACATGAATTAGAATTAGCAGCAATTGTTTTTGCATTAAAGATGTGGAGGCATTACCTTTATGGAGAATGATATAAAGTTTTCTCTGACCATAAGAGTCTCAAATACCTATTCTCTTAGAAGGATTTAAATTTGAGACAGAGGAGATGGATGGAATACTTGGGCGACTATAATTTTAGTTTGCAATATCACCCAGGCAAGGGGAACGTTGTCGAAGATGCCCTCAGTCAAAAGTCCTTGAAGTCATTAGCCCATATTGCAATATGAGAATGGAAAATATTGGAAGAAGTTGGAGAATTCGATCTTAAACTTGATGGGGCCGAGGGTCATGTTACTTTATCCACCATAGTCTCTCAACCTATGTTGATGCATCGTGTCATGGAGGCCCAACAATTTGATGAAGAGGCACAAATGTATAGAGAACGCGTCACCAATAAGGAAAACGCCGGAGGGTGGACCAATTTACCAAATCAAGGCTTGAGGTTTATGGGAAGACTATTTGTACCTAAGGCTTGTCGTGAAGTACTACGAGATTTTCACCACTCTCGACTCGCTGTGCATCTAGGAACTACAAAGATGTATCATGATCATCGACGACAATTTTGGTGGAAAGGTATGAAGAGAGATGTGGCTTTGTTTGTCACTAAGTGTCTCACATGTCAACAAGTGAAAGTAGAACATCAACGATCGGCAGGCATGCTTCAACCATTACCAGTGTCAGAATGAAAGTGGGAACACGTGAAAATGGACTTTGTTTCAGGCCTTCCTTAATCACTGAAGGGACGCAATGCGATATTGGTCATTGTGGATCGATTGATGAAGTTTGCCCATTTTCTACCAATGCGCACAACCGACTCTATAGATAAGCAAGGAAGACTCCATGTTCATGAGATTATGCGATTGCATGGTGTACCAATGTTGATAGTATCGGATATGGACCCCCGGTTTACCTTGCGATTTTGGTAGAGCTTGCAGGCAACTTTGGGGACCAGTTTACTCTTTAGTACGGCATTCCATCCTCAAATCGATGGTTAGTCCGAGCGTACGATTCAAATTTTGGAAGATATGTTACGAGCTTGTGTGTTGGATTTTGACAGTTCATGGGAGGATCACCTACTGCTAGTTGAGTTCGCATACAATAACAGTTATCAACCAAGCATTGAGATGGCCCCGTATAAAGTATTATATGGAAGACCATATAGATCCCTGTTGTGTTGGACCAAAGTTGGAGAAGCATCATTGTTAGGTCCCGAATTGGTGAGAGAAACAACTGAAAGGATTGCCACAATTTGAAGGCGTTTGGTTACGGCTCAGAGTCGCCAGAAAAGTTATGCCAATAGATGGAGGCGACCATTATCGTTAAAAGTAGGAGATTTTATATTTCTAAAGGTATTCCCGAAGAAAGGCTTAGTAAGGTTTGGCAAATGTGGAAAGTTTTCACCACGATTTATAGGACCTTTTGAGATACTTGAACAAATTGGGAAAGTAGCGTATCGACTGGGTTTACCACCGTGGCTTTCATCTGTACACAATATTTTTCTTGTGCCGATGTTAAGAAAATATGAACCCCACCCATCACACGTATTAGATTGGTCAGAGTTGAAGCTAAAAGAAGATGTCTCTTACGAAGAATCACTGATGAAGATTTTGGACACCCGATAATAAATTTTATGAGGAAAGACCTTATCCTATTTGAAAGTGTTATCGCAACATCACGGCATGGAAGAAGCAACATGGGAGAGACAGTCAGACATCCGGTCCAAGTATCCCGAGCTGTTTGAGTCTTAAGGAGGATCAAATTTCGGGGACGAAATTCCTAAGGGGGAAGGTTGTGACAACTCGATACGTATTTATTTTGTTAACCGTCACTTTCAGTTATGTGTTGTGGTGTGATAAACTTTGAATACGTGTTTTAAATAAAACGATCACTAGCAATCGAATTAATGGGTTGTGGAGTGATTTTAAAGTATTGGATAATGATTAATATTAACATGTTTATAGAAAGAATTGAAATGAGATAATAAGGGTGAGGTTGGAGATTTGAGTTTAGTTCAAAGGAAATTTGCTGAATTTTGGGTCCAAGGATCACCGCTCGAGCAGTGGGGGTCCGCTCGAGCGGGCTATCGGGATAAGTTAAAAGATTTGCGAGCCTTGCAGAAAATTTGGGATATATATATAGCGACCCAGTAATTCGTAGAAAATAAATTTTGACTGTAGATATTTTCTTATTGTTTAGGTTTGGCATGTCAGGATACTTGGAATAATAATTTGAGAACGAATTTAAGATGCTAGGAAAATAATAATAATAATAATACAATAGGAATAAGATTTTAACTAAATAAAATGGGATGATTAATGGAGTAGATTTATAGACATGAGAAAATATATGTTAAATACAATGATTTAATTAATGGATGGATGTGGAGTTTTTCTGAAATGTTGTGAAAAAGAGTAAAAAAAAGAAGAGAAGATGGATTTTGAGTTTTATAGTGAAACTTGGACATTTAATTGATAGTTATAGCTTTGGATCGTAATATTACATTGGACTAATGATTTACTCCTAAAAATCTTATTTTTTTCTTGTTTCTTTTATTTGAAACCTCGAGACATGAAATCTGATGCTAATCCATAAATTGGTGAACGAATCCATAATGTGATTATAATGGGGTTTCTAAAATATTATTGGAGCCACGTGATTAATTGTTGGTGAGCTGGATTGTATGAGTTACATTGATAATCTAATTAGAAAGCTTGAGAAAATTAAGAAATCCTTTATATGTTTATAACTCATCTATTAAAATGGTATGATGAATTGGATGAGGTTCATGGGAATTGATTAATTGTTGACAAAGGAATTTATGAAATATGTTGGAGACTTGGAATATGAGATTGAAAATGGAACAGATAATGGTTGATTGAATATTGAACTAATAGTGGATGTTGATAAGTTGGGCTTGCACAGTTTCGCGGTGAAAGATCGAAAACTTGTCCAAGATGAGTACCATGTTCCCTCAGGTTAACCCTCGTAAAACGAACGCAGCTGAGATTGTTGCGGTTGTGACTACACGGCTGAGATTGTCGTGGTAGTGATTTGGATTCACGGTTGAGACTATCGTTGTCACGCCCCAAACTCTGGGTCACGTGAAACACCCATAAACAGTCAACCACAACACACATCCCGAGAATACACTCTCAAAATAAACATACATGCATTGTATATAAACGCCAGATGGCAAACAATACAAGGCTCCAACGCCAAGAAACATGTATTAAGAATACATGATACAGATAGAGACAAAAAGGAAGACTATAACTCTTCCATCTCTCTAGCACCTTCAGATCAACCTGCATGACCGGTACTTGAAAAAAACAAATCCCACGCTGTGACACAAGGCTCAGCAGAAACTAGACAGGCATGTAGTATAAACAAAACATGCTAGCAAATCGAAGTGCAGGTTTAGACTCTCTTTCAAGCCTTGAAAACAGTTTGAAAATGGTTATAGATCACGACTCACAAGAGCCATTAAAATAATTTTCACAAGCAATGGGAAAGCAAGGATAAAAATCATTTTTCAACTCATCAGATCCTTGAAAACGATTCAAGTATTACGACTCTCGCAGGCCATTAATACAGTATTTCGACTCCCGCAGGCCGATAATACACTTTTAAGAAAATTTGTCTACTCGTCTCAATATGCAATACATACAATCCATGATACATATAGAAGTATGCCACACAAGCAAAGGTCGACTCCTACGAGCCACGAATGCAACACAGATAGAAATAAACTGACTCTCCTCTGAGCCCACAACATATACACAAACATCAACTCTCTTCTGAGCCCTAACAGCATATACACATAAGCATCGACTCTCTCGAGCCCTGACCACAGATTGATCGCATACAATACATATATCTTCTCGAACTTTTACCGAAGGACCCTTATCCGCCCCACTATGCTTTATTGACCAGGGTCAAAAGATATATTCACAGACTTTCACCGTATGACTATTATCCGCCCTCATCACAAATCTTCACAGACTTTTACCGTATGACCATTATTCGCCCTCCATATACATAATGCAACACATGCATATAAATAACCGTTCACGATCACAAGGACCACATACCCGTCCTACAACATACGAGAATAAAACTAATCATAGTTCTATAAACAAAAGATCAAGTATGACCACGATGTTTCACATACGACGCCAAAACCAAGTAATCCACCCACATATTCCGTACATAAATAAACTAGAGTTATAAATACACATAACTAGTTATAAATGCACATAGCCATATAACCTCATAGCATGACGCCACCCGACACGACATCACATGCCACACACCCATCATTCGACACCCAAACGACTCATCCACAAACCGGGACCCGTCCACATACCGGGACAACCAACACCTAACACGGAGATCAACACCTGAACCTCCCTCAGACCGATTCTTACCAGAACTAAACCTTAAAACCGAACCACGAACCTACACATCCCGAACATAACCAACACGTACACAACCGTGCCACAACTCCTCAAATCTAACCATGCACGTCAACCCAAGGATGGCATCTAAACGACGCACCCGAGGCCACAACACGACCCCCAAACCACCACACAACCAACCGAACCCCAAAAGGAATCCACAAGTATTTGAATCAACTAATTCCCATAAATTAATCAATTGAATACCACATGACGCCAATCGAAAATCAAAACCCAACCACCGAACCACCATCACACTGCCCAAAAGTTCAGTCGACTGACCCAAGCCCCCAGTCGACTGAAAAACACACTAGAAAACCAACAAAATGCCTCAACACACGGTTCAGTCGACTGACCCCAAGGTCCAGTCGACTGAACCCCAAGAACTATGATTCAGTTGACTGAGCCTATGAGTTCAATCGACTGAACAAGCCCAGAAACCGTTTTTAAGCTAGGGTTCCACCTCCAAACCTTGAATCGAAGCCTTCAAACTCCCACACAATACCCTCGAACATACACACGTCCAAACCCAACACCAAAATCTCGAAAGAAACTCTCAAAACACGATTTTATCCACCGAAATCGATGGAACACGGTTTTAAACCCAAAACCCAACTTTAGCAGAAAATCAGATCTATGGATATCTGATCGGTAAAAATACACCCGATTACATGTAACACCCTTATAAAACATACAAGTTTAGAATCCTATCTCGGTGAGTTCAAAACTTGACGTCTTGATCCACGTGCAAAACTGAGTTTCTTAAGAATTCCATTTAGATGAACGCATAGACCACGACACCAATAATAAGGATCGACAGTCTGATGGTCAAAAATCGAGCCCCGAGCCCCCAAGAAATTAGAGAGAAGGTAGAGAGAAAACAGAAAACTTGTTGGGAAAATTTTGAAAAATATCTTTTGAAGATATCTAACTCCAGATATTTATAGGCCTCCAAAATTTTTTTTTTATATTTTTGAAATACGCGCCACAACGGCCCACGGCCCCAAGAACCTACCCCGCATGCTTATCTAAGCCCGATCATGTATCAGAAGTAATAAAAATATGCTCAAACGAAAACATGTAAGGCGCGTCCGAAAACGCCGAAAAAGAAAATGGGTCAGCGTCTCACAACTCTACCACCTTAAAAGAATTTTGCCCCCAAAATTCAACTTAAGGTCAAAAGAAACAACCCCGTCGATCACAATCGACATAGGTACACGAGATGGTAAGCCAAACCATTCCTAGGATATAGTCAGACATGGTCAGGCGTCCTAAACAATGGCTAACTATCTCAAAGACACGGGATCTACAACTCACCCCAACCTCACATCATCGCCAACTACTGCCTCAACACAGCACACCATCCACGAAATCCATCACTAACTCCCAAACATATGCAAAAAGAATCTAGCCCAAAGCTTACAGACTTAGAAAGCACCTTTGCTCGCTGAAGGCATATCTGCATCCTCCAGCACGATCGGTGCCCTGGAAGCTATGAGGGAATACGCTCGAGGCAATCCCACCGTGGCCTGTCCACTAGAACTCAACGTTGTCGGTTGCTGCACCGACTAAACTAAAGTTCCCCTCTCTGTCACTCGAGAAGTCTATACTTCCGGATACTGCTGTCGATTCTGTACAAATAAACCCTCTGGTGTGCCCGCTATGCTCGGCGCATCCTCCCTCTAGGGATAAGTCCTGCGGATGTGTCCAATCTGACCACATCCCAAACAAATCGGCGGCCCTCTCCTCTGTGACTGCTCCAGTATAGGACTCTAGGACTGCCTCAACTGTGAATCCTGATGCGGTCTCGGCTACGGCCAATCTGACACACGATGCCTCGGCTGTCCACACCAATAACACCTCAACACCCTCTGTTCTGGCCTCCCAGATGAAGCCACTGATGGTGCTGGCACAGAGAACTGTTGTGGTAATCGAAATGGATAAAAGTTAGTACCAGAAGACCTCTGCCCCTTGCTGGAATGCCCACCTGTTTGTGCCTCGGTCCCACCCTGTGATGTTTGGGCCTCCGTAGAAGCTCGAATCTCAGTCATAGTGTTCTCCACCCTCACTGCTGCCTCCACCAGCTCTATGAACACACGAAGTCCCATCGCGACCACATGCTCCCTAATCGTCGGCCTCAAGCCCCACTCAAATCTCATCAATTGCAGCTTGTCTGTACTCACCAACTCCGGTGCAAATCGGGATAAACATGTAAACCTGGCCTCGTACTGCATAACATTCATGGCCCTTAGGTAAGAATATAGAACTCCTCCATGTATAAGTCCCGCTTTGACACTGGGAAGTATTTCTCCAGAAACACACCTGTAAAGGCCACCCACGTGACTCCCACAGTCGTCCTGGCATATCTCCACCACTGATGAGCAGTGCCCCTCAACTGAAAGGTGGCAAATGAGACCCGCAACTCATCCTCCACGATCTGCAACGTGTCGAGGATCCGCGTCACCAACTCCAACCACTCAGTCGCCACAATAGGATTAGGATCTCTGGCAAAGGTAGGCGGATCCATGCGCCTAAACTCCCGCATCGCCACTGTAGCCCTTGCCTCAAGCACTCTCTCCCTAATAGCCTCACATCTAGAGGTCTCAACCAGCTGCTGAATAGAGCCAACCAGCACACGCAACAACTCCGTCGCGTCCATCGGTCCGAGGGGAGCATTGGCATCCCCAGCATCAGGGATAGGAATATCTCCTTGGCCAACAGCACGGCCATGGCCTCGACCACGGCCTCACCCTCTCCTCACCGACATCACGTCTATATGAAAGCAAAACAATACATAAGACGCAGCACATGAACATGAACATAAACGCTAAACACCTAGCATGCTAACATATAGCCAAATAGGTTTATGCTAAACAACCCCACATACCGAGGAGAACTGACAAAAATGACGCATCAATCTGAATAACCTACTCAGATTCCCTATTATAAATCACGTCAGCTAAACGCGTTTCTAACTTGGCTCCTAAGTTTGTTAACCCAAACGCCCAAAGGCAGGACTATCACTCCTAAGATTAAACCCCCATACTCACATATACACATCATCCTCATGCTTAACATGCTAACACGTACATGTTATCAAAGCATCTAAACACATACAATTAAGCACACGCAATCATTCTAACACGGTGATGCAACCTCTTTCCACGGCTCTTAGGTATTCGAACCCAGAGCTCTAATACCAATCTGTCACGCCCCAAACTCTAGGCCACATGAAACACCGATAACCAATCAACCACAACACCCAGCCCGAGAATATACTCTCAAAATAAACATACATGCATTGTATATAAACGCCAAATGAAAAACAATACAAGGCTCCAACGCTGAGAAACATGCATTAAGTATACATGGTACAGATAGAGATAAAAAGGAAGACTATAACTCTTCCACCTCTCCAGCCCTCCAGATCAACCTGCATTACCGGTACCTGAAGAAAAGCATATCACACGCAATGAGCCAAGGCTCAGCAGAAACTAGATAGGCATGCAGTATAAACAAAACATGCTAGCAAATCGAAGTGCAGGTTTAGACCTCTTTCAAGCCTTGAAAATAGTTTGAAAATGGTTTTAGATCACGACTCACAAGAGCCATTAAAATAATTTTCACAAGTAATGGAAAAGCGAGGATAAGAACTATTTTTTGACTCATCAGAGCCTTAAAAACGATTCCAGTATTACGACTCCCGCAGGCCATTAATACAGTATTTCGACTCCCGCAGGCTGATAATACAGTTTTAAGAAAAATTGGTCTATCCGTCCCAATATGCAATACATGCAATCCATGATACATATAGTAGTATGCCGCACAGGCAAAGGTCGACTCCTACGAGCCATGAATACAACACAGATAGAATTAAACCGACTCTCCCCTGAGCCCACAACATATATACAAACATCGACTCTCTTCCGAGCCCTAACAACATATACACATAAATATCGACTCTCTTGAGCCCTGACCACAGATCGATCACATACAATATATATATCTTCTCGAACTTTCACCGAATGACCCTTATCTGCCCCACTATGCTTTGTTGACCAGGGTCAACAGATATCTTCACGGACTTTCACCGTAGGACCATTATCCGCCCCGTCACAAATCTTTACGGACTTTCACCGTATGACCATTATCCGCCCTCCATATACATAATCCAACACATGCATATTTATAACCATTCACAATCATAAGGACCACATAGGACCACATACCCGTCCTACAACATACGAGAATAAAACTAATCATGGTTCTATAAACAGAATATCACGTATGACCACGACATTTCACATACGACGCCAAAACCAGGTAATCCACCCACATATTCCGTACATAAATAAACTAAAGTTATAAATGCACATAGCCATATAACCTCACAGCATGACGCCACCAGTCACATAACTCGACATGACATCACATGCCACACACTCGTCATTCGACACCCAAACGACTCATCCACAAATTGGGACCCGTCGACATACCGGGACAACCAACACGGAGATTAACACCTGAACCCCCCTCAGACTGATTCTTATTAGAACCAAATCTTAAAATTGAACCACATATCTACACGTCCCGAACATAACCAACAAACACACAACCGTGCGACAACTTCTCAAATCTAACCATGCACGTCAACCTAAGGACAGCATCTAAACGACACACCTGAGGCCACAACACGACCCCCAAACCACCAGACGACCAACTGAACCCCAAAAGGAATTCACAGGTATTTGAATCAACTAATTCCCATAAATTAATCAATTGAATACCATAGGACGCCAATCGAAAACCAAAATCCAAACACCGATACACCATTACACTGCCCAGAAGTTCAATCGACTGACCCAAGCCCCCAATCAACTGAAAAACTCACTGGAAAACCAACAAAATGCCTTAACACACGGTTCAGTTGACTGAACCCCAAGAACTATGATCCAGTCGACTGAGCCTATGAGTTCAGTCGACTGAACAAGCCCAAAAACCATTTTTAAGCTACGGGTTCCACCTCCAAACCTCAAATCGAAGCCTCCAAACTCCCACACAACACTCTCGGGCATACACGCATCCAAACCCAACACCAAAACCTCGAAAGAAACTCTCAAAACACGATTTCATCCACCGAAATCGACGAAACACGATTTTAAACCCAAACTCCAACTTTAACAGAAAATCAGATCTACGGTTATCCGATCAATAAAAATACATCCAATTACACGTAGCACCCTTATAAAATATACAGGTCTAGAATCCTACATCGGTGAGTTCAAAACTCGACGTCTCGATTCACGTGCAAAATCGAGCTTCGCCAGAATGAAATTTCGTCCGGATGAACGGGTAGATCACGACGCCATTAACAAGGATCGGTAGTCTACTCGTCGAAAACTAAAACCCGGGCCCCCGAGAAATTAGAGAGAAGGCAGAGAGAAAATAGAAAGCTTATTAAAAAAATTTTAAAAAATATCTTTTAAAAATATCTAACTCCAGATATTTATAGGCCTCCAAAATATCATTTTTTTTAATTTTTGAAACCCGCGCCACAACGGCCCACGGCCCCGGAAACCTCCCCGCATACATATCTAAGCCCGATTATGCATCAAAAGTAATAAAAACATGCTCAAATGAAAACACGTAACGCGCAACCAAAAATGCCAAAAAAACGGGTTGGGATCTCACAGTCGTGGCTTTAGTTCAATATTGAATTAATGGAATGGATAGAAAGTGGGTAGTTAATTTAATAATGAACCGATGGTTGTGACTACATGGCTGAGATTGTCGTGGTAGTGATTTGGATTCAAGGCTGAGATTGTCGCGGTTGTGACTACACGGCTGAGATTGTCGTGGCATCGGTTTAATATTAAATTAATGAGTTAATTGGAAATGAACAAATGTGAATAAATGATATTGAATTAAATAAACTAGATGATGGAATATATATATATATATATCATGCAATGAGAAATGACAAAGGTTTTACGATTGTGATTGTCGTAGCGTTGGTTTGGTATTGGGTTAAAGAGTTAATGGAAAACTAAAATTGAGGATGAAAGAAAAGTTATATGATTTGAGATAAAGAAAACAAGGTGATTGATTACATCATCTAAACTTTAAAAATAAGTGAGCGTGGGAGTTCTAACTAGTTATAAATGAATTGAAAGAGCATGCAATGACAATAAGTGAGGATGAACTTTGAATGGAAGTGAATAAATGTACAGTTAAATGAATGTGAGTAATGAGTTAAACAAATGTGAGTACTGAAGTAAATAATATCTGATGCTAAAGAAGGTAAATCAAAAGAAAGGATTAATGAGTTTAAGGTAAAAAAATAAAGATGAACAAATGGCTCTTTCGAACTTAAGGTATGTGTGAGTTGTGGCTCAGTATTGATTTTTTTTAAAAGTTATTGTATAAAAGCATGTTCATCCACACCTCACATATCATGCATCATATCTTTGTTAGTTTTTATCCTACGAGTTTCGGCTCACGTTGGTTGCATCAAATATTTTACAAGTCTTGACAAGCAACAGAAAATGTAGGAACGCCTTGACTCTCATATGAGACTTGAAGAAGAAAAGGAGAAAGTATGTAGTTTGGAATCAATATGTGCATTTTATAAGTTTGTAAAATATAATGAAGTTTATCTTTGTAAATGAAACTATAAACTTTTATGAACAGATAGCGTACTCTAAGTACTTGATTCTAGTAATGTTATTCATATGGATGGATTTGTATTGATATTTACATAGTTCTATGGGAATTGGTTGAAAGGATGGATGCATTTGTATTGTTATGAGAAATGTTATTATTAGATTATTTTGAACTGTAATTGGGAGTTAAAATCCAAGCTGTGCCTGTGTATAAATTATTATTTGAGTTCAACAATTTTATAAAAAATTTGGATAGTTCAAAAAAAAAAGAAAACTCTGCCAAAATTTTTGGAGAATATACTTAGAATATTTAGGAGTTTGGAATAAGGGATGACCTATAACAACTAAAATCAGAAGAATATCATTAAAGAAGTTTTGGTCGTAAGCGGAAATAGTTATCATATGGGGATCACGTGCCCCGAGTTGAGAGCGTGACACGTGGGGTTCACGTGCCTCGGGTCGAGGGCGTGACAATATAACTCTCTTATATGCCAACTCACGTTATCTCATTCTTCATCTCCCTTTTTCTCATCTCTTTTCTCTTCTTCTCTCTCAAGGAGAGAGTGCCAACATACCTCAAAACCCTAACCCTCCATTCTCAAATATTGAAGATTAACGCTTAATCAAGAGTGAGCAAGGTGAAGATCAAGTTTTGTTGATTTAGGTTGATATATTGTTTACATAAGTAAAAATCAAGTTGATTTCATGTGAGATTTGAATATTTGATAGATATGTGGGTGAGTATAGTGGGGTTTTATGAAATTGGGAGTTTTGAGAAGTGATTTATCTTGATTTTAAAGATTTGTGGTATCAAAAGGGGTTTTTGAGACTTTCAATTCCATATTTTTGGTTTGGAAATAGAAATTGGAAGCATAATTGTGAAGGAAAGGTATTTTGGGGTTTGGAACTCAAAACAAGGGAAAATCTAAGGTTTCCTCGGGTGCCAGCACGCTCGAGCGGAGCCCTTTCCACAGGAGCGCTCACATGGCAAAAAGTTAGGCGCTCGAACACCATCCGTTCGCTCGAGCAGACTGGCTGCGTAGGGACAACTTCTTTTGATCATATCTCCTTCATCCATACTATGAATTAGGTCGTTTTTGTACTCAAACTGAAGTTCCAAAAGTTCTCTTTTCAACAAAACTAGTCTCACAAGAAAATTCTTTTTGAAGATAAAGTCATGATTAAAATAGTGAGGGTATGTCAAAACTTCTTAATTATTTTTCACCCGTTTTAGCCGAATATTTTTAAAAAAATTATTTTCATTATTATTGGCCCATTTTACTAAATTCCTAGTCCCTTAGGCTATTAACACACCTATATATATATATATATATATATATATATATATTTGAAACACACGCTCAGAGAAAAAG
>JAOTRH010146707.1:0-10395 GCA_034768845.1 Heliamphora exappendiculata | reverse complement strand
TGACCAGACATCCCGTTTCCCGTCAGTGTTCGTTTCGTCGGTTGCGAAGCCTCTTCCGCCTTCTTCAGGTTCTCTTCCGCCTCCGTTAGCGCTTTGCGATTGAGGTTGATCTGCTCGCGATAGAAGTCGTCCGCCTCTTTAGAACTCTGGTCGAGAACTCGCTCCGCATCTGTGACCTTGCTCTTCAACTCTCGCCGACACGCCATATTCTTCGCCTGGGCCTCGAAGTACAGCCAAGCGCCCACGCCGACCATAAAGAGGGAGACGCCGATGATGCCGAAGCCAAACGGATGGTTAAACCCGATCGGATATTTGTTCTGATCCACCGCCGCGTTCGCGAACACGTAAAGAATGAATAGTCCGCATCCCGCCATCGCGGAGTTCATCGCGACCCGTTCCATCTTCGCGCTCCGGCTGTCCGCCACCTGGGTCACGCTTGAGGCTCGCGCCTTGGCCGCTTCATAGGCTAACCTGGCCTGCTCCACCCGATGCTCTCGAGCGCCCGCCACCGAATCGGTCGCTTTACGGGCCAGAGAGACCGCGTTGCTTCTTCGCATAAGCTCGCTCATCAGGGAGCTTTGGGCCGCCATCGTTAGCTCCGTGGTCGAATTGACGGCATTCCTATGGAAGTAACCGGCAGAAATCAGGTCGGCGGTGTCGATCCGCTGAAGATTCTGGCTGTGACCGTTTTCCAGCTCATGGGGGACCGTCATCAAGCCGGGATGCTTCTCCTGAACCGCGCGAATCGTCGCCGCCGTCTCCGACCAAGCAATCGTCGCCGCCCGCCCGTCGCTTCTGATCTTCTCCAGATTCTGTAGAATCGCCGCGATGAGCGCATCGCCCAGCACGTGAGAGCGAGGGTCGGCAAGAATTCGCAGGATCACACTCGGCTTTTCCTGCAGCGCCTTCCCAATGAGCTCCTTAGGCTTCGTCGGATCGCTCAGTGTGGCCATTTGAAGCGCCGATTCAACAAGCCCCTCCGCGTCCGTCTCGATATCGAGGGCGGAGCGCGTCCAGGTTCCGGCGCGCGGATTGTTCCCTGTATTCTGGAAGAACTGGCTCATCAGGCGGTAGGAGAGGTAGCAAGCGAAGGTGGGGTTGGGTAGGTCCTTAAGCTTGGAAAGCACCTCTTTGGCCTCCTCCGGGTCTTGCGTGATCTGGTACAGCGTCCAACCGTGAAGGAATCGGATCACCGGCGGCGCCTGGTCGACTCCCAAGCAATACGCCACCAGCAGATTCCGAGCCTCCCGCAAGAGGGAGCCTCGCTCGGTTGGGTTGCACTTATACGCTTGCTCCACCAGAGAAAAGGTCTCTAACTGATCGATGGTCAGATGAAGATCCGAGTAGCTCTTAAGTCCCGCCCATTCGTTGGTCAGGTCACGCTGTTCCGACTTGAGCTTTTCCGTTTCCATCTCGCACTCGTCGTAGATGGCCATGCTGAGGCTTGAGCCGGAGGCGGTGGTGAACGTCTTACAGCGTTGAAGAGCGTCCGTCATCCGGCCGATCTCCTGTCTTTCCCTTTCGGAGTTGGGTTGGTAACCCTTGGTGATCTCGAGCCAGCTTTCGATGGCGGTCTCAATCCGTTGCTTCACCCGCTCCGCAAAAACCGCCGAAAGTTCCCGGTTACTGGGATTCAAAAAGATCAATCCGATGCGAAGGTCGATATCGGTAAGCCAATCGGCCTTAACGGGCTCTCGCCCCAGAGCCTGCGCGGCTACTCTTGAACCTGTTGGCGCCGGCCCCTTTTGCGCGCGATTTGCCCCTTCCACCTTATTTGTATCATTGGTAATTTTGCTTGAACCTTGTAGTTAATAAGACTGACACTTTTGGACTTTCTTTCTAGGGATTCCGAGCCGCAAAACCCGCCGCGATCACGGAACCGATCACGCACACCGCGCCCGAGAGAAGATAGGGCAAAGCGTTGCTCCAGTCAAAAAGAGCGCCGCCAAGTACGGGACCCGCGATAAATCCGAACGACCGGGCCGATTGAAGCGCGCCAAACATCGTGGCTTGCGACTCCGCAGGGGTCAATCGAGAGCACCACGCGTTGATCCCGGGACCGGAAAGGGAGCTTCCCACGCTGTAGATCCCGGACCCGATCAAGACCAATCCAAACACGGGATAGAACGGCATCGAGGCTAGCCCGATCCCTTGGAGCAGGAGTCCCCACTTCACCAAGAACGAGTCGCCGAATCGCGACGATAACCGCTCCACGCCCCACCCCTGCACCACAAAGCCGATCGCCGATTCGAACGCAAACACCGCCCCGAACGCGATCTGGTCCTGATGCCATCGATGCTCGAGCAGGCGCGCGAACGTCCCTTCGAGGCAGGCAAGCGAAAACCAAGCGACCGCTGCCAATCCCATGAGTCCTCGCAAGCCGGGAATTGCGAAGAGGCTGACCCGAACCTTCTCCTTCGAGGCTGCCTCTTCGTGACGAGCCGTTTCCTTGGTCGAAAGCGCTACCAGTACCGTTCCGGCCGCGGAAAGCGAAGCCGCAACCAATCCCACCAAAAGATTTCCGCCGAAGTGGGCCAAAAATCCACCCGCCGATGGACCCAACACGAGGCCTGCGGTGACCGCCGCTCCGATCTTGCCCATCGCGGCCGTTCTCTCTCGGTCCGAATACTCCTCCCCGATCAAGGCCTGAGCCACGGAGACGTTGGCAGCCGCGAAGCCGGCGAGAATCCGGCTAAGGAGGAGCAGGATGAGGGAAAACGCAAACGCGTAGACCAACATGCTCGCCGCAGATAGCGCGGTGCAGATCAACACAACGTTTTTCCTTCCCCGCCGGTCCGCAAAACGTCCCCAGAGGGGCGAGACGACCACCTGCACCGCGAACATCGAGGAGAGAATCAGGCCGATCATCCAGCCGGGGGCATGCTCATGCTCCGCGCGCAACTGGATATCGGCCAAGACCATGCCGAAGCCGGCCAGGTCCGCGCCGATCAGGATGAGAAGCGGGGTGAGATTCGGTCTGGAGTTACGGGAGACGATAAGTCCGTGAGTTTATTGCGTAAATCGAATCTCCGTTCATATCGCAGAGCTGCAAGCGGCGCAGCCGCACGCCTTGCCGCGAAGAGCCTGAACCCCTTCCTTGAGAATAATCGGGACCATCACCAGCGCGGCCACCGGGTCCGCCCACCACCAACCGAAGAGCCAGTTCAGGCTAAGTCCGACCAGCAAGATGCCGGAAAGGTAGGCGCACAAATCGCTCTGCACCGAATCGGCCCCCATCGCGGCGCTCTGGATCTCAATCGCCATCTTGCGCTTTGCTCTCGCGAGCATCGGCATCGCGACCACCGAAAAGCCGGCCAGTACAATCCCCGCCAAGCTGTCTTGGGGAATCTCGTGCTTAAACAAGGCAAGCCCGGAATCGTAACAGACGTAGGTCGCAAGGGCAAGGAAGCAAAGCCCCACAAACCTCAACCCGAACCGATCCGCCTTGAACCGCTTCGTGGGGTCTCTTTGAACAAACAGCCGCCAGATCACGATGGAAGCCGACAGCACCTCGATAAAGCTGTCCAGCCCGAAACCGAACAAAACCACGCTCCCGGCCGCAACTCCTGCCGCCACCGCGACCAGCGTTTCCAGAACCGCGTGAAGGATTGTCAGCCACTGCAGCAGAAAACCGCGCCGAATGAGCTTCTTTTGAGTACGATCAGGAAGAGCGACAACCGATTCATTCATAGGAAGGATTACCGGAACTAAGGATACCCATGGGGAGTATATACCCGTAGCTGGTATACGGCAAAAACAATCCTAGAATCGTATAGGCTAACAGGAAATGAAGATTGAACTTAAGACCGATTCTCAAAAGCGGCTGGCCAAGATTGCCGGCCAAGTTAACGGTCTTCAGAAAATGGTCGAATCGGATCGAGGATGCGCCGATATTCTCCAGCAGATCGTTGCCGTAAGGGCCGCGCTGGACCAACTCGGCATCGGCTTTCTTGCGGAGCACCTCCAAACGTGCGTCCTCCACCAGGGAGTGGAGAACGAGGACGAGTGTTGCACCCACCTCCCCGAGAGCAAGTGGTCCGAAGAGATTAAGACCACCATCAAACGGTTCGTCAAATAGCGGCCAAACCGGCTACTACGACGTTTCGCCGATCCGGCTGCATACTACTACAGAGTATGTGTATAATCTCGATATGAGCCGCCCGATCCTGCTGAGCCTGGTTAGCCTCGCCCTCGTCAGCTCGCTTGGGCTGATCGGAGTTTTCACTCTCTCCTGGAGCGAAGAGAAGCTGCGGCGGTCGATGCCCAAGCTCATCGCGATCGCGGCCGGCGTGCTGATCGGAGAAGCCTGCTTTCACCTGATTCCGGATTCGATCGGAGGGGGCATGACCGCCTCCCGCAGCGCATTACTCGTAGGTCTTGGCGTTCTCATCTCTTTTGCCATCGAGAAAGGTTCTCACATGGGCGCCCGTCCGTCTGAGATCGATCCCGTCGCGCGAATCTCGCTGATCTCCGAGTCGATGCATAACGCGGTCGATGGCGCGATCATCGCGGGCGCCTATCTCGCAGGGCCTGCCACCGGGCTCTACGCGACCCTCGCGATCGCGATCCACGAGATCCCTCACGAGCTCGGCAACTTCGCGATCCTGGTTCACGCCGGGTACGGCCGCTCAAGGGCGATCGCCCTAAACATGATCTCCGCCGGTTTCGCGATCTTGGGAGGCTTAACCGTTCTCGCGGTTCACAGTTCGATGGCGGAAGCCGACTGGATCCTTCCCTTTGCCGCCGGCTGCTTTCTCTACATGGCGATCGTCGATCTCGTCCCCAACCTCTGGCAGGCCCAGCCGACACGAGGGCGGGCCTCCATCGGCTACGGAGTCAGCGCGGGCATGGCGGTGATGCTGCTCCTAGCTTGGCGCTAGCCGTTACCGTTTGCCCATCGAGGCGTGAATCTTGGCGATCTCGGTCACGTCGACCTTTGGCCGCCGATCGTAGGTAAGAAGCCCGTTCTGCTCCTGCTCCACGTCCGTGAGCTGGGTGTAACAAAAGCCGGAGAGGAACGAAACTGACCCGATGCCCTCCATCAACTCCTGATACTTGTCCTGAAGCTCTTTTCCGTCGCGGATCGACCCGTAGATCGAATACATCACGTCCAGCCCCTCGGACTCGGAGGGAAGGGTCAGAAACCCTCCGACCTCGGTCAGCATGATCGGCCTTCCCGCAATCTCAACCCCTTCCAAGAGAGAGAGGCGGCTGCCGGACCAGATTCGCGGGGGGAGCTTGTCGCCCTGGCTCTCCTTCTCGTATCGGGCCGCGAGATCGGCGCCGCTGTGGCTGTAATCGTGGACCGCGATGATGTCGGACACGTCGGTCTGCTCCCAGCCGTCGTTATCGATGACGGGCCGGGTCGGGTCGAGGCGGCGGGTTAGGTGAACCAAGCGCTCCACCCCGTTTCGCTGCCGGGCATCCCCTGCCTCCAGGTCGGGAAAGCCCATGCTCTCGTTAAGCGGCACCCAGGCGATGATGCAAGGGTGGCTGCGGTCCCTCTCGATCGCCCGGCTCCATTCCGCCTCAAGCCGCTCCTGTGTTTCAAAGCTCCAGGCGCGGGCATTCGCCATTTCTCCCCAAACAAGTAAGCCCAGCCGGTCGCACCAGTAGAGCCACCGCGGATCTTCCACCTTCTGGTGCTTGCGGACCGCGTTAAAGCCCAGCTTCAGCACCCATTCCACGTCTTGCCGGAGCGCCTCGTCAGACGGAGCGGTGATCCCCGATTCCGGCCAATAGCCCTGATCCAGGACCATCTTGAGATAGATCTTCTCCCCGTTCAGAAGGATCGAGCGGTCCCGGATCTCGATCGAGCGCATGCCTGCATAGGAAAGCACCTCGTCCACAACCGTGCCCCCCCGCAACAGGCGAACCCTCAGGCCGTAGAGAAAGGGAGACGCAGGCGACCAAGACTTAGGATGGGACACGCCGATCTGGATCGGATCCGCGAGCATCGTCTCCCGAACCCTCATCTCTCCGATCAGGTCTTCGTCGTCGAAAAGCTCGACCGTGATCTCCAAATCGGCGCGGCCGCCATACACCACCGGAGTAACCGCGAAGGTGGAGCGATGGAAATCGGAGGTGACCACCAGATCGCCGATAAAGCTGGAAGAGACCGGCTCAAGCCAAACGCTCTGCCAAATGCCGGTCGTACACCAGTAGTCGATGCCGAACGGGGTCCCGGAGGACGACTGCTTCCCCCGCGGCTGACCTCGATCCTGACGATCCACAACTCGGAGACAAACGCGATTTTCCCCCTCATGCAGCAGACCCGTAATATCGACGGTAAACGGAGTATGCCCACCCCGGTGCTGGCTGATCTGCACGCCGTTGATCCAGATCGAGGCCTCGTAGTCGACCGCGCCAAAGTGCATCAGGATCGTCTTCGCATTCCAAGCCGGGTTCAAAGTAAAGTTGCGCGCGTACCAAACGACCTCGCAAATACCGACATCGTTTATCCCCGAAAGACGGCTCTGATAGGCATAGGGGACCGTAATCTCGAGCTCCAGCTCCGCTCGCTGAAACCACGACTCGGTCAGGCCGCGATCCTCAGGATCGAACGCGAACTCCCAAGCGCCGTTAAGGCACTGCCAATCCCTTCTCACCAGCCGAGGGCGAGGATATTCCCCCCTCGCCGCCACGTCCGAAGCCTGCCCGAGCCGATCCGCAATCATAACCGTAAATATTTCCCATCCGGGAAACCTAATCAAGATTTTATCCGCAAATAAGCACTCTTGCCCGTCAATTCTCGTTCAGCAAGCACTTTCAGAGAGAATTCTCGACTATATTTTCATAGAGTCGCATTATATTTGTAAAGGACGGCTTGGTAAAAATCATGGTCAGCCTCGATCTGGACGCATATAACTCGGAAGAGATCTTCAAGGCGCTCGCGTCTTACACCCGCCTCAAAATCCTCAAGCTTCTGAGCGAGCGGGAGTTAAACATTAACGAGTTGGGACAGTCGCTCGAGGTCAACCTTCCGACCATCTCCAAGCACGTTCAGGCGTTGGAACAGGCCGGCCTCGTGGTCAGCGAGTACATGGCGGGCACCCAGGGCACCCAGAAGCGGTGCAAGCTCAAGCATCGCCGGATCATCGTCTCCTTCGACGAAAGCCTCGCCCCTGCCGATCAATCGGAAGAGATCGAGATGCCGATTGGGCTCTACAGCCTCGTGAACCCCGGCGGCCCGACCTGCGGCATTGCGGGATCGGACGGATTCATCGGCCTCGCCGATGAGCCGCAATCGTTCCTCGTCCCCGACCGTCACAAGGCTCAAATCCTCTGGATGTCGGAAGGGTTCGTGGAGTACATCTTCCCCAACAAAGTCCCAACCAGCGTCGAGATCTGGAAGGCCGAACTTCAACTGGAAATCTGTTCCGAGTGCCCGGACTACAACAACGACTACCCATCCGACATCACGATCTGGATGAACGGCGTCGATATCGGCACCTGGACCTCGCCCGGCGATTTCGGGGGCCGGCGCGGGCGGCTGAACCCCTCTTGGTGGAACGACCACGGCACCCAATATGGCGGCCTAAAAACCTTCTCCGTCTCCAGCGAAGGCGCCTTTGTGGACGGCGTCCAACTCTCCGCGGTCACCATTAAAGATGCGATGATCGTGCCTCACCACCCGATCTCGATTCGTATCGGCGTGAAACCCGAAGCCCGCCACCCGGGCGGCTTTAACCTGTTCGGCAAGGGCTTTGGCAACTACCAACAGGACCTGCTTTTGAGACTCCATTACGTGCCGAAAGCCGATGCCAAGGTCAAACCGAACGCGATCGCCGCGCAACTCTGATGGTCTGGATGGCGTTAGCATCGATCGCGCTAGTTCCCAATCTTCCTCAGATCGCATGGAATCCACCCCTGGGAAACACGCCTGGAGGCAAGATCTGCGCCGAAAAAGGTTCGCTTTATACGGTAGCCCGGACCGACTCCGAGGGCAAAGCCTGCTTTTACTTTTATCGTTCCGAAGATCTTGGCAAGAGTTGGTCCAAGCTGGGGCTGGTCGCAAGCGACGAGGACCCAAGAACCGATCTCGGGGACGGCAACGTAACCTTCGACCGCCTCGGCCACCTATTCGCCGCCTATCGCCAAAACCATCGCAGCAACGTCGATCGTAACGCCCGCGACTATTCGATTCGCGTCGCGACGAGCCAGGATCAGGGAAAGAGTTGGCAGCGTCTCCCCGCCGTCGAACATGTAGAGGTCGCCGAAAAAGGCCCAAGCCGCGGACTCTGGGCGCCCTTCGTGTTCGTCACCGAACAAGGACGACTTCAATGCTATTTCGATGACGAGCACACGCCGTTCACCAAGGGCTTCCCCGGCCATCAATGGCTGGACATGAGAAGCTACGATCCCACCACGGACGCGTGGTCAGAACTGACTACAGTTTCCCGAGCCCACGACCCCAAAGATCTTTCCCGCGACGGAATGGGCAGCGTCGTCCAACTGGGCCGAAATCGGCTGGCCTGCTCCTTGGAGAGCGTCTCCACCCATCCTCCTATTGTGGGAACGACCCGGATCGTCTTTTCAAACGATGAAGGCAAAAGCTGGAGTTGGGCGAAAAACGAAAGACAAATCCTCTACGCGCCGAAAGACCCCCGCCACCACGCCTTCTGCCCCTGGATCGCGTCCCCTAAACCTGGCCTCCTCGCTTGCGTTTTCGGCACCGAAGAAGACAGCCCCCAACCCGCGGTCACCGGATCTCCCGCCAACCAACTCCACTTGGACATTAAGCTTGTTTGGAGCCGGGACGGAGGCAAGAGTTGGTCAAGCCCGGAGGCGGTTTATCGGGGCACGGATCGCAACTACCTCCCTAGCGTCGCGTTTGTTTCCCAAGGGAAGGAGTGCCATATTGTCGTCCAACTCTTGGACTTTGAGAAGGGATGGCAGTCGGTGGAAGGCGTGGTTTCCGGGCTTTAAGCCGTCACCGCTTGGTTTGGATGCAACGTCTTCAATCCGCGTGAGCTCAAAAGCGGCGGATAACGCTCATCCAATGTCGCTTCGATCCATCCGTCCGCAATGAGCGCCTCTAAAGCCAACTTGACTTTAAACGACTCCTGCCCCTGAAACTTAGGTTGATTGGGAAGCCGCTTTTCCGCGTAGGCACGGATCTCCAGGTTCAGTTCGTCGGGACTGATCGGTTGGCTCAAGACCTGGCGCAAAAATGCGAATCGGTCCTCCAACGGCCAAACCCTGCCGTTTCTGACCAGACACTCCACCTGTTTAACCCGCCCTCCTCGATAGCTGGAACGGACTTCGAGCGCCGCGCCCTCCAGCTTGGGACAAAAACGGTTGGCGGCTTCGATGCCGAGCGTCCCTTGGGTATCGCCGATGAAGTCGCCGAGATCTCGAAGGTTGGAGAGCCCGAATCCGGCGATCCCCGCCCCCTGATCTTCATCGATGAATCCGCCCTGCGCCAGCCACGCCCACGCTTTCTCCGGAGAAAGCTCCAAACCGTTTTCCCTCGCGATTTGAGCGGTGAACTGTTGGAGCTCGGTGAACTGAGAGTTGGCGGTATACCAGTAGTCCGCAAACCGGATATGGCTTGAGATTCGTCGCTTCTGCCGAAGCTCGTAGTTGGAACGGAGCCAATGCGGATCTCCTCCGAGCCGCTCTTCGAGGATCGTATATGCCGCTTCCCGGGCCGCCGCATGCGTAATGGTGAGCCCCGCGGCGAGGATGGGATCCGCAAACCCCGAGCTTTCCCCGACCAGAAACCAATTCCCACCGTACTGCCGGCGGGCCAAAAACGACCAGTCCTTGGTCGTGCTCATCTTCCCTTCCGAAACCGCATTCGTCATCAAAGACGCGATGCGCGGCTGCTCCTTCAAAGCCTGAACATAAAGGTCAGCCAGCGACTTACCTGAGCTCTTCAGGTAGTCGACCGGCACGACCAGACCCACGCTTGTCCGGTCAGGTCCGAGAGGGATAAACCAGATCCAGCCGTAGCCGGTGCTCATCACTTGAACCCGCGTCCCTCCGACACCGATCCGTTCCGCCCACTCCGCGTTTCTCCAGTAATCCCAAACCGCGACGTTCTGAAGGGCGGAAGGATAATCGACCTCGATGCCCAACGCCCGCCTCAAGATTCCGGAATGGCCGGACGCGTCGATATAGGTCGCCGCTACCACCTCGCCCAGCCCTTCGGCCTCCAAAGCCACAACTCGATCTCCGTCGGTGCGGACCCGCGTTACCCGGGTCTCCTGCTTCACCGCGCAGCCTAGCTCTTCAGCTCGCTTGAGGAGGATTTCGTCATAGATAGAGCGGTCGACCTGGAACGCCAGATTCCACCGATACCCCTCGAACTTGCCAGGGCGCTGCACGGTGTCCGCCAGATGGGGCGGTAAGAAGTCGAAGTCCCAAAGCTCCCGGGTCTTCCCCCAGCAG
>JAOTRH010146696.1:0-13506 GCA_034768845.1 Heliamphora exappendiculata | reverse complement strand
TATCTTTTTGGCTAAAGTGTCAACCTTGATTGTTCAACTTGGGTTAACACTTTCATTTGGAAATAAGAATTATTATTCATTTAAAGACAATTATCTATAGAAAATGAATTATAAAAATCGTCAAAATTAATTAAAGAAGCACTTGGGCTAACAGATTTTTTAAAACTTAATTTAGTTTTTATATTTTTTAGATTCATTTAGTTATGAGAAATCAAGAAAGAAAAGAAATTTTGAAAAAAAATATATTTAAAAAAAAGGTTAATCACAACCAAAGCACAAATTATTTCTCGTTAACTGTTCACCTCTTGATTCCTACTGCAATGAACTATCGTAGCAGCTTTTTTCGTCAGAATTCTCCGTCAGAATCTAGAATGCCGTCTAAACTTTGCTGTCGAATGATCTTTGATGTTTGTGATGCACAAATTGGCTCTTGAATAATATTGATGCTTAGTAAAATAATATTTCAAGAGATGATTTTCGTGCACCATCCATGATTTATTTATATAGATCACCAATTCTCAGGCAGACATGATTAAGAAACAAATAAAATACATGGGCACCGCTCGAGTGGACAGTTGATCGCTTGAGCGGTCATGTAGCCGAAACTCACTGACCACAAATGCTTTAACTGCTTGTACCTTATGCTTGTTCGTGAGTACTACAAACTTGGTCTTTTGATGGGATTCCAATTAGGTAAGCCAAAAGAAAAGGGATCCTAAATCTTTTTAGGACTCAATCTTATCAAATCTCAAAAGATACCTAAACTCATGTTTCATAAACTCACATAGAATCATAAACACACAAAACTTCCCAATACATCTGGAATTTGTCATAAATAAAAACAATAAAAATTAATTTAGATTAATTTCTTTACAGATGTCAGAACCCCAAACTTTGTTAGCTGTCCCACAAAAATTAGATTTCTCATCAGATTAGGTACATGTTTGACATCTTTTTGACTTCAGAATTGATCCGTCTGTCTGAGTGATTTTTATGTCACCATTTCCAATAATAGTGCAGGCTTCATCATCCCCAAGATATATTTTACTGAATTTCCTTTGTACATAATTATTGAGAATATCCATGCGTGGAGTAACATGGAATGATACACCAGAATCTACAATCCAGGACTCACTACGGGAGTCCATGGCACAAATTAAGGCATCTGTCTCGTCACTGTCGGCAACATTCACGGTATTCTTAACCCCCGATTTATATCTCGATACTTCCTCGGTGCCTTACAATCTTTCTTGAAGTACACTTTCTAACCACAGTTCCAATAGCCACCAGATTTTTGTTCGCCACCCCGCAACTGTGATCTTTTTTGTGACATGAATTTGTGATTCCTCTAGCTCTTTTGATTTTTTCTGTCATTCTTTTTTTCTCTCCATTCAACTTTCAAGGCTCACTCTGATTTTAACCATTCACCAGCTGTTCTTCTGCGTGATTTCACTCCTAAAATAAACCCAGCAACATAACCCCGAGGAGTTATTCATTGCCACAACAAAGTCATTACATTTCTGGCAAACTCGACAAGAGGGTTAGTAATGGTATTGAAGTCATTGAGATGCTCAACAAAAATAGCATCATTCACCATATTTAAGTTAAATAACCTTTTTATCAGATATACCTTATTTGATGCTGAGCGCTATTCATACATCTTTTCCAATACCATTAACAAATATGTCGTCGTCTTCTCCTTTGCAATGCTAGATATCACTGACGGTGCGAGACTTAATTGCACAGTCCCTAGAGCTTTACAATACAATACTTCCCATTCATCCTACAACATCTTTTTTGGCTTTTCTCCGATCAAATGAAGAAACAAATTCTTTTGGTACAGAACATCTTCTATTTGCATTCTCCAGAGGGTAATGCTTGAGCCGCTAAACTTTCAAATCTTGATCTTTTTTTTCTTCTACCATGTTGCGTTTCTGAACCTCCAAACTAATAGTTTTGATATTAGTTGTTGGGGATTTTGATCACAATAATCCCACCCACAAGCCTTTGAATCACGCACAAGTAACACAAGAAGAAATGGGCAATAAAAACAATCACATAAACACAATAAATAAGGTTTACATGGTTCGGCAATTAGTGCCTACGTCCACAGACTCATAGGTTTCACTATTTTTTCAACAAATAGGTTAAAGTATTGTATATTTTGTCCATCTATGGTTTGGTACAAAACCCCCTTATATATATATATATCTGAAAAACATAGATTAGGGTTTAAAATGTGCAACAATCCACCGCGCTTTATCCGGACGCCCGTCTGGACGAAAACCATACTGTTTCGTTCGGTTCGAACGGAATTGTCCATAAGGTTTTTCTTTACAATCTTCACTATAGGAAGTAGGGAGACTATGGCCGAGTTCAGCGTTGGACGTTGTTTCTTTAAAATAGAAATCACTCTCGCCTCGGTGCTTGTGAATGGAGGTTGCCTGTCTCCCAGGATAAGATGATCACAGTATGCAATAGAAGCACTACAAATTGCAACACAACAAACCAAATACTCCTTGCACTCTCTCTAATAATGGAGCAAGAAGAAAAAGATGAAGGAAATCTGTAATGTAATGAATAAAGAAAAGTGACGAAGGGGGAGGCTTTAAATAGTTGAGTATATGGTTTTTTAGAAATGGTATACAGATGTAGAAGGCACCGTTTATTGATCCGGTCACACTCAAATCGGTGCAAAAGTTTAAACCAAACCGATGCAAATTTAAACTGAACCAGTGCATTCTAAACCCGAAGTTTTGGAGGAAAAGAAATAGAGGGAAATTTTTAAAAATAATTAAATAAATAATTTATTTAGTCATTAAAATGGATATGGCCCAAAAAATTATAGATGGACCGACTTAAGAGCCCACACCCAAACTCGACCCGAGCTAAGTTGATCGGTCGAACGAACGGCGGTGGCACGCGTGTGTTTTGTCGGGTTAGGCCCAAATCTATACTTAGATAGATTCTCTTCCATTCACAAAATTTGGTCTCACTTGGGGCCCAAATTTAAATTTGGGTCTTATAAACTCCTTAAAATTTTATCCCCCAAGCAATGCGGGACAAAAGTTGCCATTCTTCATTTTTTTCAAATTTGGAACTAAATTTTGTTTACTCCTAAAATGGTTTTTGCCAAATTAATTATATGTACTTACTCCTCATATATAATTAAACACTTTTTCTCTAATCATCAACACAAATTAATTGTGAAAATCACATTTAATTTGCCACAAAATAGCAACAAAATGCCAATTATTTCATGGATTGATCCCAATGAACTCTTCCAAATTAAGAGTGTAGATAGTGACGCTGAACTGAACTCTATCAAATAAAATTGAAAATGCTCTTTAATTCATACTACTTTTTAAATATACAATCTAATGTTTTGAAAAATAAATAAATAATTTTTTCCAATCAAATTCAAAGTATCACACTATTTTTAGTTAATATTCATATTTTATATGGTGAAGGCATAATTTCTTAAGTAAATTAAATATACACATTTTGTAATTAAGAATAATAACACTGACACTCATTTTATTCTTTAAAATACTACTACACTCTCTTACTTTATTATTTAGGTAACATTTTAATCTATTCGTTAACCTTAATTTTTTTTTGTGAATTGACAAATTTACCCACTTAACTTCTACAAACCCCACCATCTCCAAACCCCAACTTTCCTCAATCGAAACCCCGACCGCTACCATTCACTGAAAATTGACAGTAAAAAGAGAATCCAACACATGAAATAAAAATAAAAAGTTTAAAACCCAACATTATTGCCATATTGTGAGAAGGCATATACATTCTTTTGAAAAAATATAACAATATAAGATATGTTTGGTGTCTAAAAAATGCATATTTATTAACTTTTAATAATTATAATAAACAAAATTTATAAAAAATAAAAATACAAAAAATAATATGAAAAAAAAATAAACAAATCTAGTCTTTCAAACGCAATTTCTTTAAGAATGATTCACTGCCTACCAAGAGTATTGTAAATTTCTCCACCGGCGTCATTCTCTCATAATAAAACAGTTAATCCAAACGTTGAAACACCTCCAAAGATCAACTACTTGAACGTAGCTCACATGTCTTTCTCTCTCTTACAACTTGTATATCAAATTTTGTATCTCTCATATTTCACCTCTTCAACATATCTCATACCTCGTATCCAGAATACCAGAAGAGTTTATATAGAATTTCTCTGACAAAAGATTACAAAGGAATGAATAGATAAACTAATTGTGAATGAATAGTATTGATTTTTAAAATTTAATTGTTAATTAAATTCAAAAATTAATTATAAAATAATAACTAAAAATTAATTCTAAAATAATTGCTAAAAATCAATTTCAAAAAATAACCATTAAATTCACTATTTCCAACCCATTCAATATAAAACATTCCTGGAAAGAAAAGTTGCAATGTTTTAAAGCCCTAATAACCAGACGCCATGAAAGTAAAGGAAAAAGGGGAAAAGGGTGGTTAACAGTAGTTCTGATGATTATTCAACTTGCAAACCCAAACCTCCGACCACCATTACAAAACGCCACTGTGCATTGCTTTTCGATGATTTACAATCAAATAACTGGTATTGTGATTGTTTTTGCCCATCATCAAATACAAAAAGTGGTAAAAAAGAAAATGAACCAACACAGGGGAGACGAGAGAGAGAGTGCGAGTTTGGAGAGAGAGAGAGAGACACACACACACAGATGATGAATTGGATGTCGAAAGAGATCAGAAAGGTGGCGTTGAACCCCACCGATTCCCAGATCTACGAAGCTCCACCGATTGAACCCATCGATTCCCAGATAGAGTTTGTACAGTGCTATGTGGCGTTGAACCCCACCAATCAGTGTTTTTACCGCATTAGGTGGCGTTGAACCCCACCGATTCCTAGATCTCCGAAGCCCCTGTCCCCACCGCCGCCGTTCTCCTCTTCGCCGCTGGTTTGTGCGGTCGTGGTGAGGGGCCGAACTACCCTAACCTTTGCCACCCACAACCGACGCCTGTAGACCCCACCATCTCCAATCCCCACCTCTGCTTAATCCAAAATCCACCATTGCCGACGAGAGCTCTAACATCAGCGCTGCCACCATCGCACCTTCACCGCACCTCCATCCTAAACCCTCACCACCATCGCGCACACAACTTCGCTGCCTCACCAAAACCCTAACCTTCGTCGCCCCCCATCGGCGCCCGTAGTCCTCTTCGATCTCTCCAAGTCTCTTTCTCTGGTGCAAATGTAAGCTTGAAAACAGAGTTTGAGTGAGATGAATAAATCTTGCGATTTGTTGGAGGACTTGGTGAAGAGAAGGGTAATTTTTAATTTTAAATTAATTTTTGATAATATTATAATTTTTTATTTGGTCAACTGATAGTGAATCAACCTCATCAAATTGTTATATAAATAATAAAGTAAAAAAATATAATAATATTTTAAAAAATAAATTAAATATTAATATTATTATCTTTAAATACCATAAATATAATTTACCTTAATTTTTTTGTTAAAATTTTTTTTTCATTGGGGCCAAGTGTGAGGAAGCTCTTTAAATGGTACCAACCTAACTTGAGCTATTATCAGTTGTTCAGCTTTAGCATATCCATTCAATTCTCAATACATTTATTACACTTGCGCCGTTTGGTTCATATCAGCATTAGATTCAATTTGTTCCAAAAAAAAAAAAAATACGTTTCTTTTTTTTTTTTTTTTTTTTTTTTTGTCTTGTCTTAGTGTGCCAACTGTATAATTATATATTGAAGATATTTGACAAAATTACTATTCGTAATTTTTAATTTTTTACTATTAATTTTAGTTATAAATTATAAATTTTTTCAAACATGCACAACTTCTGTTTGCAAGTTATAATTATTTTTTCTTTTCTTTCAATTACAAATTACAATCTTTACTAAACATTCACAACCTACAATTTATAAACTACTAATTTCAACAATATCAAGCACCACCATTAAAATTCATGTTCTCGAGATTCTGTTAAGTTGGTGTCTCGTATTTTTTACATTCCAATTTGATAAGGTGTCTGAGCAGTACTAGAATACTGAAAAAGGTGAAAAACAGTCACCAGATGCCCTACAGACGGTAAAGGAACTAAGGCCTGAAAAAAATTAATCAAGCGGTCTATGCGGGATTGTATATTATTGAGGTGGGTAGGTGCAGCCATAGCATGATTTGACCTAGTATTGAGTCCATATAAAAGGGGCTAGATAGAAGCTCTAGTGAGAGTTTGACACAATGTAAGAATACACCAGAAAAACTCAAGTTGAGGTCAAAAAGTGTAAAGAGGGCTTAGATACGCTAAAGTGAGGCTCAAATTTAAATATCAAAAGTGTAGATCTAATTTTTGTAATTTTTATTGATAATATTATATTATTTTTTCTTGTTCTCCCGTATAGGTAGGCAGTTAACCAAATTACGTATATCTTGTATTTTTCTTAGATATTTTTGTTCTATCTTTATTTGTTTTGCGTGAATCATAACCTACGTTTCTTTTTCGCTGCGTTAGAAGATTTATATTCTTAAAATTTCAACAGATTTCAATTAGAACATATGATTACTAGTATAATGATTTAAAACTTTATAACTGTTATAAACTATATAGAACTAATTTATACAAAATTTTATCTCAACTTTAATTAAATAACCCGTTAGTAAATTGTAGTATTATTTTTTTAAAAATTAATCAAAATATACCTAAATTAATTCAAACATCATAAGATACGTGAGAAAAAAAAACACTTATTTCCTCCATTGCTTCCCATTATTTGATCCAAAATATGCATCGATTTGTGGGCCCCACTTTGTAATACGAGAAAGCAGATGAGTCCTACAAAGTTTTTACTCTTACGAAAAAAAACTAACAAATGACCTGTGATTAAATGCGTCATTTATATAATATAATTTAAATATTAATTTTACAATTAGGAACCAAAAATAATTTGAACAATAATATACTAAAAAAATTGATTTAATTATATTTTAAAAATTTATTAAAAATTAAGTTCACTCAATTAAAAGTAGAATTCAATCATTTTATAACTCAAAACACAAAAAAAAAAACAAACAAACTCTATCCTTTTTCATTTTCATTTTTCTCTCTCTTCTTATTCCTAATCTTCTCTCCAACCATTAAATTAGAAAAACATCAACCTTTCAAATTGACACGTGAAATAAATATCAGCTCAACACCATAAAAAATATAAAATAATTTATATTCGTGGATAAAATATCTTGAAAATACAATATTCAGAGCTATAACTCTCCTGCGCTACAAAATAATAAATATGCTGTGACATTGCCCTTTTGTTTTCATTTCTTAATTTGTCATGTTTTTATTGTAGGCCACATGGTCTAAGATAGTTAGTTATTACAAACTCATTCATGATACAGCCAGCACATTAAATGGCACCAACCCTTTTATTTTATGATAAAAAATTTCTTGTGAAAATTTTTCAAGACGGTATAAGTTTCGTCACACTCCTAAATGAGAATAATACAAATTTTATACAAATTGTCCTAAAAAGTTGAAAGAGTTGAACTAAAACATCTACTTACTTACATGTAGTCTTTTATCAACTCATCTGTCCTGTAAATTTATAAAATTTGCACCAATTTTAAATGAACTCTTAGCTGCGTTTCCTCTTAAACTTAGAAAATATGCTATATATATGTGTGTGTGTGAATGTGTTATTATTTATATGACATTTTTATCAATTAGAAAAGTTTAATATATCCAAAGTTATTGATTTTTTTCTAGTCATTAAAAGTGGGTCAAAAATGTTTCACTCAAAATATTTTTGATACATTATTAGATAAAAGCACAACAACACATTAAACTCTAAAACTAATAAATAATTGCCCTTAATTAAGCTTGTGCATTTAAAAGATATTTTTTTTGATTTTTTGTAGTAAAAAATTAAAAAGTATAAGTAGACCCATCTTTTAATAATAAGAGGTCACTACATTGTAATTTTTATCAATCAGTCTATTTTTGAATAGTAATGTTATAAAGTTTATACATAAATTTACTTATATCTAAAATAAATAGTTCAGATTCACTAGGTATGTAATTTGGGTCCGGTCCAGATCCAGGGGACTTTCGTTAAATTTTTAGGCCGGGCTAGACTTTTTTGTTCGAAGGTTGGCCCAGATCCTAAGGGTAAAGGGCTCGGACTTGAGCCTCGAGTTAGGTCTCAGGCCCGGGTTTGTGGGCAGGCCTTGGGAGGGCTTTGACCGGACCTTATTTTTTTTATATATATATTTATTACTTTTATAGTTATTTAGTTTATAAATTTATAATATAATATTAGTTTATTATTTTATTAGTAGTAATTAATATATTAACTTTAAAACTATAAATTTAAAGTTTATTATATTATAGTATAAACTTAAAGTTTATCAGTTTATATATTATAAACTAATATATTAAAATTATATTAATAAGTTTTTAAGTTAAATTATAAACTAGTTACTACTTCATTATATTATATAAATATTATTTTATTATTTTATTAATTAGATTATATTACATTAAGTTTATATTTTATTTGTTTATTAGTTTATTATAAATTTATTATTAATTGACAAGTGTATAGTTTATATTATTATAAATTTATTAATTTATTATAACTTATATGTTTAATAATTAAATGAAATAAGCTTGAATAATTGAAATAATAAAATTTTAAATTTATTAATTTTTTAAAATTTTTATTTATAAAAAGAATTTTACTATTTTAGCTTTTTAATTCAAAACAATAAAAAGCAACCAAACATAGGACCCTTTTTTTTGCTTTGTTTAAAACTTAATTTTCATAAACGCCTTTTTAGGACTTAATTTCTTTCTTTAAAACATAAATTTTATTAATTTATTATATAATTTTTTTTACAAAAAAACTAGCCGTTGGCCGGGCCTGGGCCTGGGCCGGGCTCAATGGTTAGTCTCTGGGCGGGCAGACCTCGGGCCGGGCTGGGCAAATCCACAGCTTGGGGGTGGTGGCCTATGCCCGAAAAATGTACAGTACGGGCAAGGTCAGACCTGCACAGTGACGGATCCCGAACGAGTCTCGGGCCGTTTTTATACCCATAAGATTCACTTAAATGTAGCCAATACTATATACAGTTAAATTTAAATGATTTATTTCAAATTATAAATAAAATAAAAATAAATTCATAAATATGTAACATTTTCGACATTTGAAAACATCATTTCTACACAATTCACATTAATTCTATGCACACCTAAGTTTCTTTCTTTGACAAGTGGGAAATAAAGAAGCATATGTATCTGCATATGTATTAAATATGTTCATTTAATACATATTTTTAGTATAGTATTATGTTAATGTGCTATAATTATTGCCTCACAATGTAAAATTATTGCTTAAAATTATAAATATATTGCTGATAGTGAAGATGGCCAAATCATGACCCAGGCCCAAAACTAAACAAGTTAGGTTTGGATAGCAGCACTACAACTGACCGCCGAGCCAAGATATATAACTCTAACGAAGCTCGGCAACGTTGACAAAATAGACGTGACCAATACACCAAGCATTAATGATACCGTAGTCGAGCTCAGATAGCATTTATAATAAAGTCCCGTGATCGAGCTAAGAGTATTAATGAGGATAGAATATCCATACTGCCATGCATTAATGATAGTTGAGGTTACCTCAAATACCTCGACAGGCAGTCATCTTAATGGAAGACATAGTCCAAATGGAGAGGTGAGCTTTCCACCAAGGCAGAGCCCGGAGGAGATGATATTTTTCTGCCATAAGGGCACAAAGTACACTATAAATATAAGATCAAGCAATCAAAGATAACACATATAACTTTTTACTTACAAAAACTTAGCTAAAAAATATAGCTAACTCTTCATTGAGCATCGAAGAAACTTTTCAGCACAAACCTACCAGATAGTCTCACCCTCCCTTACTTGTGCATGAGCAACCTGGTCAATGAGATTATTATAGAGGCCTAATTCTTCTTGTTCTCGTCTCAAATACGGAATCATCCCCCGACAATAGCGTATGTGTATTGATTGGAGACACCAAATCAACATGTTGATATAGCATTTATTACCCACCGAATAACTTCTCTGCTCACCCCATAGTTGTTAAATCTGCAACAAGATATTCTCTCTGGATTCGTTTTACGTGTTTGGCTAAATTATTGTAAATAATTTTTAACTTTCTACAACTAATTTTAACAATAAGTTATAATTTTTTTTTAAAAATTCACAACTGCTCGTACAAGATATAATTACTTTTTTTTATAAATAATTAATTTTAGTTATAAACTAACATATTTTTTAAACACTTACCATTTGTGCTATAAATTATAATGTATAACTTATTAGTTTTAACAATATTACCAAGCACCACTAATTATTTGATGGTTGCTCGCGCTTGAATATGTCTTCAATTGTTTATTTAGTAGTTTTATTATACACACACAATCCCATTACAAAGGACAATTATTAGGTACTTTTGAGGTGTCATGGCGTATCGTTCACGTAGTATTTTAATAAATAAAAATATTCTATGTAACAAAGCTGGGGACTAATATTGTTCTACACAATATTTTTTGATAAATTGTTATCGTTTAATAATTAGTGTAGATTAAATTAAATTAATAATAAAATATAATTAGTATAAGAATTATAAATAAGATCGAATTAGTAATGTGGTCCAATTAGTTTTTATATGTTTGATTTACATTAAATTAGGTAATCAATTATTTAATACAAATTTATCCTTGTATTAAATAAATAAAAAAATAATATTGTTTCTTCTTGCACCTTGTTCCTTTCATTCCTCAAATATGATAATGAGCACTACTGTTATGACGGCGAGAAAGTCTTTGCCATAGACAACGGCAAACGGAGAATTGTTTTGATTTGTTGAAATGCATTTACGAGGAGGTTTCCTTCCTTGCAAGAAGGTTCTTTCTTTAAAAAAAAATTGAACGAGAAAAGCAAATATTATACTCGCCTCACTTGTTATTAAGAATAAAAAAAAAATTATTCGTGGGTAACAAGGTGAGAGCACGAAGGAACGAGACATGATAAAAAATATTGCACCAATTGACACACATCATTTATTTTAAAGAAATTCAACAAGAATACTTGATATTGGTTAATGTTAAAGATGGAAACCGGGTGGATTTGGGGCGGGAGTGCGTTCCTCCACCAGCACCCCGTTTATTAGCGAGACAGAGTCAGGAAAATGGCGAAGACATAGACGTAACGAAAAATACATTTTTTACTTTAAAAGAAATTAATGCTAATAATAATGACATGATCAGATATTAAAATAATAATAATATTAATCAATGATTATAATTAAAAATAAAAAAAATTAAGAAATACAAGTAAAAAAATAAAAATAAGTATAATGTTTTTGTATTTTAGTTTTATTATATTGTTAAAAAATAAAATTTATATACATGTTTATATATTAAATATATTTAATTTTGTTTAATCAGAAGCATGGCGGGAGAAAACAGGAGGGGTTGCAAATACCGTTCCGTATCCGTTATCTAACGGGTGCGAAAAAACTCGCATAAAATAATGCGAGACAGGTACGAGTATAATTGCCAACTTAGTTAATGTGAAATTCAAAGTTAACTTTCAATCATTTATACTATTATATAAAGTTGATCAACAATCAATTATATAGACATTTTCTGTTTAACTTTCAATCATTTATACTATTAACTTTCAATCAAGATGTTTGTTTTCTTCAAAAATAAAAAAAGCAAAAGAATTAATATTTTTTATGCACTCCAATACATATCATATCCCATTGAAAACTCAAAATACAATTTGTAAATATTATAAAATACTTTTAATACATATTAATGAAGAGCAATGCCATCATTTTGATAACAAAATTTAAAAATTATGCCAAAAGTTTAGTTACCAAATAAGTTATCTTAGTTAAAAAGTTAAAAAGCTAAAAATTTAGAAACAATCTACTTTGTACGCTTGCAAAATCAAAAAACGCCTTTTTAAATTAATTTGCTACTATGGTACACTCAAGAGAATACCATCAATCACACAAACACAAAAGTCACGTAAGATTTTTAACGTAAAAAAATCATTGAGAGTAAAAAACCATTCACCGTGATTAAAATTATAGTTACAAAAAATTTTACAATTAAAAAATGGATTTACATTCGTCGCCATAAGTTGCTCTTACTAAATCCATGATTTCTACCTTCATAGTAATCAAATCATTCATGTCCGAATCCACGAATCTTTTCTATTTCTTGGAATCCACCGAAAAATCCTAAAACATCTTTGAAATCCTTCAAAGGGCTTGTTGTTTGAAGAAGAGTCCGAAATAATATTGAGGAAGAACTTTCTAACTCAAAAAATCACAAATTGTGATTGAATCCTTCGAGATATTGGACCAAAAACCATTTATTGCCTTAGAAACCTTCAAAGCACAAGATACGTGATGACTACTACTCTTGTAATAAATCGAACAAAATAAAAATAAAAATAAATAAATAAATTACTGTTATTTGAATGGGGCTGGAAATACAACCGACGGGCAAATGGGAATTGATATCCCCTCATTCATTGAATCGACGAATCAACTCCTTATTCATTAAAACGACGAATCAACCCCTTATTCGTTGAATTGACCATTCATTGAATCGACGAATCAACTCCTTATTCATTAAAACGACGAATCAACCCCTCATTCGTTGAATTGACCATTCATTGAATCGACGAATCAACCCCTTATTCATTGAATCGATGAATTAACCCTCAATTCATTGAATCGACGAATCAACCCTCAATTCATTGAATCGACGAATCAACCCCCTTAATTTGTAGATTCAATGTTCGATTGGGGTTGGGACACGTATAAATTGGAGGACTTTGAGAGGTTTTCGGCACAAGTGAGAAGGAAAAATAGAAAGAAAGAAAAAGAGAGAGAATGAGAGTTACCGTCAGCCGCTAGCTTCGTCGACCCCCACCACTAAAGTTGCCAATTTCACTGCCAACCACCATCGGCACCGACCACCACCGGCGACGCCCTTGCCGACCTCGCCACCATCACCGCCGCTGCCAACAAACCCCGACACTTTCGATTCTTATTTCGGTTTAGTACTCTCTCTCCCCGTTTCTTTCTCTGCAATTTCTAATTTGTTTTGATTACTTGATGTTTGGGTTAGGCTTTGTTTGGCTAGATCTTTGATTATTTTCTATTTTTGATTAAGTTTTGTTTAGGGTTATTTTATTCTATCTAAGTTACTTTTTATTAAGTAATAACAAAATAAAAATAAAAATAATAATAAGAAAAAGAAGAAGTTTTTATATGTTAAAAAATGATGAATATTTTAAAAGTCTAAAATATTTTATGAAAATCATGTTTTAAATTAAATTAGTAAGGATTTTATGAATATATTTATCATCTTTGTTAAAGCAAATAATAATAGTATTATCTTAAATA
>JAOTRH010146685.1:0-13506 GCA_034768845.1 Heliamphora exappendiculata | reverse complement strand
AGAGGGCAGTTTGGAGTTTGGCTGGGTTGGGAAGGTGGTTTGGGGGTTAGGGGAGTATGGGTTTGGGGGTTAAGGGAGGATGGTTTTGGGGTGGGAAATGTGATTTTGGAGTGGTGTGGGGTGATTTTTGTTAGTTTCAACGAAAATTTTAACAAATTAGTGTAATTTATGTTAAAATTAAAATTTTACGGAAGGTTAGTGATATTTTTAGAATCACATGGGAGGTGGTTGATGCATAGGCAAATCTCAGGAGAGGTTAATGTAATTTACCCTATTAAAAAAAATTTATTTTATTTTTGGTTGATAACCAATTTTAGCTCTATCAAAGAAGCATCTTTGATTTCTGAGTAGTTTGTTCAAATTCTCTTCATCTTAAATGAACTTGTAAATAGTAGTAGTTGTCTCCAACTTTTTATGTTAGAATTTTGTAAATTCAATTGGCCATTGAATTCTAGAATTCAATAACAGAATTCAATTGCAATTGAATTCTGAATATTAATGCCATTCATTGGCTATTGATTCTTTGTAACTCCTCAATGATAGAAAGTCTATATAAGCTGTCGTCCCATTCAGTTTTCAGTACAAAGATAGAGAAAAATACAGCAGTAAGGTAAGAACCAAATGAGAGATACAGACATATTTCAAAACTGTGGGAGTAAGAGAGATAAAGGCAGACGGGGTACGTTCGTAGCCGATCTTTTGTGGTATTCTAACGATCGTGTCAGCCGTTTTATCTTGGAAGAGTGATGTTGGTGAAAAATCTACAATACCCTCGGTAGGCGGTGAATCATTCTTAAGGAAACTGCGTTTGCAGGAGTCGGTTTGCATATTCTGTTCATATTATTTTCTGTAATTTCGTTTCATGTAATTTCAGTTTATTATAATTGTTGAAAGCCAATAAAAATGTATTTTCTAGATCACCGAGTATATATATTTTATTGTGTTGTTGAATTTCTCCCAACATTTTCTTTCATAATTTTGTTTTCATTTATCAAAATGTTTGAGTTCTTAGTTATGATCTAGAGTTCATTTTCAAAATTTTAGCTTCATTTGAAAGAGAGGTACCATCTTATAAGAATTACATTTTTTGTTCCCATTTTATTATGGTCATCAAGTTCTGCTTCAAAAACGTTTTGTAATTTTTCATGAGATAAGTGATTATGACTTACCTGATCGTTTTCTTTTGTCATTAGATATAGATTTGTTGTTTCATTTTGTTTGCATTGTCTTTTGAGCTATTATCATCGATTTCTTCCCAAGTTACAACCATGGCATTCTTGTTTCCTTTCTTAAAGTGCTTCTTGGTACGAAGACATTCAGTTTTCTTATGCCATGATTTCTTGCACTTATAATAGATAATTTTATCTCTCTTGCTACTATCTTCTTCGTATCCCCTTTCTTATATAATATCCTTCCACTAGACTTCTTATTTCGTAAGAACCTTTTAAACTTTCTTATGATCATAACAATATCACTATCTTCATCACTTGTTTTAGTTTACTAATTCTTGTGATATGTTATAGACGATTTGAATGCAATTCTTTTTTTCGTTTTGCTTTTTTCATCGTCATCCATTTTACTATTCATTTCGTATGTCATGCAAAAATTTCTCCTGTGAAAGCGGAGTTGGTTTTTTAAATTGAACATGTTATAGTCTATCTATTAAAAAAAGAATAAAATATTTTAGATATGTATAGCTTTTTTTTTTTAGAAAAAAGTTTTAAAAAAATAGTAAAAACTTTTTAAAGATACCAAATACTATAACTTAAAAGTTAATTTTTAAAAATACCAAACATGAATTATGACACAAATATCTTCATAACATTCTACTTTGCAATTAGTTGCTGCAAGCTAGCTACAAAAGATTTGGAACTTGGTTGTTTATAGACTCCACATGTCACTGCCAATGATTTGGAACTAAAAATAAGTTTCAAATCAATTAAATAAAGAAAAATAAGAAAATATATATTTTTGGTTAGCTTGTTTATAATGTACTAATTAGTTTAGAATGTCTAAAAAAAATTTATTTTTTGTTGCTCTAAAAAAAGTAAATAAATTTTTTGTATAAAATATTTTTTCCTGGTTAATGAAATTCTAATTTAGGTTTTCTTATTTTTTTGATAATAAAAAAAAATATTTTTTTTTATTAAAATATACCTTTTTGTTGGACCGTAAATACAGTAGTTTTTTTTTTTTTTGACAAAGACCAGGAATCCATTCGAATTTGAATCTTAATATATCTCAGACGTGGCTTTTAATCACAGTTATCTTGCCAGAAAATTGGTGTGCTCATCATAAATCAAATTGGATCCCCATAGCCCTTAGTGTGAGAATCCTTAAAAGAATTATTAGACTTCTGACGGAGATTGTTAATACAATGAGGTTTTGATGGAAGTTAAAATATTTTTTTTTGTGTGTCTGTTAATATTATATTTGTTTCTTTAAAAGTAGTGAGATTACTTATTTCTTCTTTAATCTAAGTTTATATTCTATTTCAACCAAACAATGCATGTATTTTTTGTTAGAATCGAAACTCAAAATATATGTTGGAATTAATTACTTGCAGATTGTTTGAACCAAAAATCAAAAGTACCATAGCCGAAAAAAGTGACTGAAAATAAGATGAATTGCGGACTAGGTTGCTCTCTTTACGACGTTTAGCGGTTCTACCCTCTCTATGCAAGTAATTTGCAGTCACAATGTTCTTAAGATAAAACAGTTCAGAATCTCAGCCTCTGTCTCGGTCTTCCCAACACGAAAGAAGACCGGAATGCATCACACAATCGATTGAAATTGCTCACATAAATAATTTGAGAGAGAGAGAGAGAGAGAAGAAAAAAAAAAGAAAGCTCTTGAATTAGTGTAATGTTTTATGTGGTTTGAAGGCAGAACCAAATCCATATTTTATAGAGTAAAATATTAATGGTAATAAGTAACTTATGTGCTCAAAAGGTGGGGGTCAATTTAATTAGCTTAATTAGTGTGCCAATTAGACAGAATTAATTAGTCTAATTAGTGCCATAATTAAGCACAAGTTTGAAAAATAAAGATTAGGGAATCTTAACTAGGAAATAAGTTTTCAATTGTTTGACTGATATGAAATTCTTTTTTTTTTCAACAAAGAATTTTATGTAAAAGGATAGTTCTTACTTGATAATAAGCTAATGCCCAAGCTCAACTCGGTGCGCTTGCGTGTCTTCTGAGTATTCACATTAATGATTTTTTGGCAATTTTGGAGCCTCCTAGGCTAAATCCAAATTCAAATTGGCCCAAATTAGTTGACGGCTCGTGTATGCGTAATAGGTCTATTTCACTACCAACTCAATCCAAGTTTGGTTCTTATAAGACGAAAAAGATTCTCATTTCTAACCAATGTGGAACAAGACACTAAGAGGTTTTTAAGAGACATTATAAACCCAACACTTTCAAATATAACTGAACGCATTCAATATTTTACGTATTACTAATCTCTTCTATAATTTCATGTTATTACAAATCCTATTAATTCCCAAAAACATATACCTATTATGAAGTAAGACTTGAGGGAAAAAGTCCATTTTGTTGTGGTGTCTTATGTTACCTAGAACGTGGATCGTTCTAGGATGAGGAACGAAAACAAAAACGAAAATGCAGATTATTTTAGAATGAGAAACAGAAAAAGGAAACATGATATACTACATCTTCTAAATTATGGGGTATGCTTCTTGCTTGATGCCACATACCATGAGGCACAATATACTTTTTCAATTTGTTTATGTGAAATACATATTTTAGAACTACTATAATCAATTTTTTTTATATTTTTGTCTTGCTAAAACTTCGCTTTCTTTAGAATCTAAATTATCGCGTTTAATATTTTCTGTAATGAAAAATGTTTAAGAAATAAATAAAAAAAATATGAGAAATCACTTTGAATCGGTAAATTTACCTTTTTGGAATAAAGATGTACCATATCTTAAAACATGTATTCTAAAACTTAATTTAGGACAGGTGAGCATTTTGTGATAACATACGGCTGGTGCCAAGAACTAGCCAGTTGGAGCACACATCTCAAAAGCACACAGTAATCCATTTGGATAGCTAGAAAAGTTAGCTAAACAATTATCTTGTTTTTCTGTGTCACTAACGACATGAAAGAATGAGATAAAAGACAACCAAAACAGGCAACAAAAAAAAGTTGGAACATTGAATGAATGTAATTGTAAGTTAGGGCCCAGTTGTACCTCACATATTGATCCTCTAGTTACTGGCAAATTATTAAGTATTTATTGAGTACTACGTATGCGATGTCGCGGGATGTTTTTAATTAATAAATAATCGCAACTCATACTATTTGAATCACTTATTGTTTTCTAATCAACCAATAAATATGAGTTATCATATTTTTATCGTAAAATTTGTCGCTATGATATTAAATAGAAACACCACATGAAATTACCACGTGGTACTCCAAAAACACCAAATAATTACTCCTATTTACTGATATGATTCAAGCTCATGCATTTTCATCTACATCAGTTTTTTTCTTGACAAACTACTTTTATTAAATGGTTAGCTGAATTAAGAGAGTGAATTTAACATTCTAGTTTATGTAGTTCCTTAGCCACACGTTAGTGTGGAATTTGTACACTTATGGGTCGTTTGGTAACATTTATAGTTTTTTATTTTTTATTTATAAAAAATAAAAAAAATATTTTTGTTTATTTTTATAAAAAACAAAAAATAAAAATATGTTTGGCACATAAATGTTTGAAAATTGTTAGTTGGAGGTTGCGGATGAATATAATAGTCGAAAGTGGTGGTCGGAGGTGTTATCCGATGATGATAGCAAGAGGTAGAGATGGTGGTCGAAAATGATGGTCGAAGGCGATGATTGGAGCAGGTGGTCGGCGGTGGTAGCCAGATGATGGTGACCAAGAGTGTTAGCCAGAGATGATAGTAAGATGTAACGATGGTAGTTGGGGGTAGTAGTTGGAGATGATAATTGGAGGTGTTAGCCGAAAAGATAATAAGAAACAACGATGGTGGTCAAATGTTGTGGATAAAAGCCGAGACGATGGTCGAAGGTGGTAGTCAGATGGGATGGCCGAATGTAGTAGTCGAAAGTTGTGATCGAATGCGGTAACCGGATGTAATAGTCAGAGGCAGTGAAAAAAAAACAATCAAAATATATTTACAAAACAAGTGAAAACACATTTTTTCTGTTTTTAAAATTTTTGTAAATTTTAAAAACTGTTTATAATTTTTTGAAAATAAAAATAATTACCAAACATGTTTTTGTTTATCGTTTACAAAAAATTTAAAAATAAAAACAAAAAATAAAAAATATATACATTACCAAATAGGCCGTTAGTGGTAAAACTTGTACCATTTTAATTGTACACTTAGTGGTAGAACTTATACCATTTTAAAATTGAGATTATTCAAAATCACGGTTCGGACCATGTAATAATTTTTCAAATCAAGATGGCCATCCACATTGGACATCAATTGGAGGAAGCTGTAGAAGTAACAATGAACATATTTGTTGTGTCGGACTAAAGAGATTGGATTAAACTAAAAAATATGTGATACTCACTATTTCATATTTTGACTTTTGTATTCTTAAATATCGAGTACCACGATGGTTTACACCATATTAAACTATTAGTCTCTCATATATAGGATTAATAGTAAGGAAATCATAGAACTAAAAATTCTTTTTCCTCCCTACCATAACTTATTCCTCTCTCTTTAGGATTATATTTCCTTCTTATTAAGTTGTCAAATATAAATTTTTAACTTTTATCTCATGTTTTATTTTACTTTTAACGAATACGATATAAATAATATCAAAATAGTAAACAATAAATTTTAAAAAAGTTCAAATAATGAGACAAAAAGCTACTTAATGGCATTTTAGGGCCCTTTTTGTCTTTAATAATCATTTTCAATTTTAACCCAATAATTAGACGGAAAAAAAAACTACAATGACCGCTCTGATTCTCTCTTCAAATCTATACACCCCAATGCCTTTTTTGGCTTTAATAACCTTTTTCAATTTCAACTCAAACAAACATACTTTCTAAATTCTATTGTCACAAGAAATCGAAAAAAATTTCAAACTAAAAAATTATAGGAAAAAATAAAAATTAAAATAATCACTCTATTTCTCTCTTCAAATCTACACAGCCCGATGCACAATTTCAAACACTTTTGAGGAACACTACAAAGTTGCCACATCTCCTTTGAATATGAACAATTTTCTTTTAAATGAAAAAACAAGAAACAACAAGAAAGGAGACTAGAGTCTCTCAAAAACTACGCCTACAGTGTCTGCATCAATAAGAGGTGCAATAAGAAGGAGAAATACATGGAAATCAAAGGGTCATCTTGATCAACACCATATTTGCCAAGCCTCACTTTGTTACCTGCTCGATAGATATGGGTGATAGTGTTATTTGTGTCTGTCATCAGCTTGCGACAATTCTCGACAAGAGCTCGATGTGGAGAGTGGGTCACATCACCATCCTTCACCATCGTTACAGCAATTTGACAGTCTGTTTCAATGTCAAAATCGTTTACTCCTTCACAAATATAGGTGATAGTGCTATTTGTGTTGTCTTGAACAATTACTTTGTAACAAAGATGCACAAAACATTTAAGAAATTTATAATTGTCACTACTTAATTAGGAGAATGCAGTGCTACTTTTCAAAAGTTGTTTATTTGAATAATAAGTTATCTATATTCGCATGTATGATAAGAAAAGAATAGATATTTGGAAAATATAAGTGAGAAGGAGAGTACTATTAAAACTTGTATTTGTTCAATTTCAGTAATGACCAGTGACATTGCACCATGTCGCTTGTTCTTGTGAGTTGTAAAGAATCATTTGTAAGACAAGAAAGTAAAGAACCCCATTTTTACACGAAATAATACGAATGCATAAAACTGTTCATTGCAACCAAACAAACGGGGCACAGGGACAAAAAAGGGAAAAAAGGCCTTGCCTGAAGACGAAAGATATGAGTGTTGGGTTTAGTGTCTCAAATTTCAATATCCAAGTTCGGTAAGATATTCGGATAGCATTGGAATGGTGAAAAGGGGAGGCAAAACAGCCACAGAATCTCTGCAGATGTAGAAAAATCGAGAGCTTGACTTAACCGATCGAGTGGTCTATACGAGACAGCAATTCTGCGTGCGCTGCTAGGGTTGCGGCTTTACCTAATTTTTTGGGTTATATATAAAGGGTTTTATGTCCTAGAAAACTTAGAACATCTGTTACTCTTGAGAAACTCAATTGGGAGGCTAGAGAGAGTATAGAGAGATTGTGATAGGCTCAGTTTGAGATTGTAGGTATAGAGGGAGTGGAACTTATAGTACTTATTGTTCTAATGGACTATTTATTCTCCTGTAGAGATATACAGTTAGTGGAACCACGTAGATTCTTGATTCATATGATTATTGCATTCTTTATTTGATTTGTGTGAATTGAAGCCTACTTGAGAATCTGCTACCCAAACCAAATCATATCTTAGGGATTTGAGTGCTTAAAATCCCAACAACGAGTTGTAAATAACCGCTTAGTAGAGACGTACCCCGTTTGGGCTAAGGCTCTGTAAAATATTAGAAAAATATTTTTCATGTAAAATATGAAAAATCCTGTTTACCAACTGATTTGCACCAAACGTCACAAAACAAAAAAACTAAACAATCAAACACACGGCCATAAAATATAAATAATCACAATCACACAAGAGACAACGATTTGTACGTGAAAAATCCTAAACCAGGTAAAAATCACGAGATCGCTCCAGATCTAGGAAATCAAACACTTTACCAAACGCTGTTATAAAAAAATCTTACAACTCCGATGTTGCACCGACAACCAATGGTAGTAAGTCTATCTTTGTCGAATTCACGTGCATCAACTCATGTGCTTGATCGCCGCTGGAACCCACAACTAGACTTCAATGGTAACTGAATCCTCTACCTGATTTTAACACTTAAGAATCCTCTCAAGCGGCTCTACGAACATGAACAGTTCGTTGAAGATTTGAATGATTGGATGATTGGCTTAAATAAGCGGAAGCTAAAAAATTATCAAGTTGTTGTAGACTAGCTTACGAGTATGTTGAATAACTTCAGAGGCTCTCTATGACGGTTAAGTTTTCTTAATGTCATAAGAGGCACACAAAACAATAACCTAGCAACCCTTATATAGCAGCCTGTTAAAATTTGAATCCGTTGACAACAATTAAAAATTGTCCTCGCCGCTGACTGCTCAAGCAGTCTTTTCACGGCTCGAGCGGTGAACTTTGTGTTGCAGCATTTTGTTGCAGAGTTTGAGATACCGAGAGGTGCAATGGACCGCTCGAGTGGTCTGACACCGCGGGCTACTTTTTGATGTTTTTTGTTCCTTTTGTGCAGCCTTACATTATTAAACTCAAAACTCAAACAAAACAAGTGTCAAAATATTAATGAATAAAATAAATAATTTGAATAATCATTTGTTACAAATTGCCAAACTAAAAATGAATAAAACCGAGGTCAAAATACATAACAATCTCCCTTTTTGACAATTCTGTGACAAAACCCAATAAGTCAGACCATCCAATTAAACAAGCTAACAAAACCATACTTAAAAAAAGATACTTACATGGCATAACACAACACAAAAAACACTAACAAGACACAATCTTATAAAAAAGAACTTTTCATCAAAATGAACTTCCCCGCACAAAGTACAAAAAAATCTTTAACTCAAAAAAATTAACACTCAAACACTTAAACCCCCTCTCAAAGCACTTTTCTATTATTATTTTCTCCTTTTTGTTACGAATTGACAAATAAATACAAGAAAAACAAAAATACTTTTTGTGTAGGGAACTTAATTAAATAACAAATGCTGACCCATGTATATATTCATTCACTTAAAATCACAAGATCTAGTTAAACTGGTCAAAATCACACACAAAATTTAAGATATCCTATATTCATATATGAACAAACACAATCATGGTAGATTCTATATGAAGCAGTGTGTGTGTGACTTGAAATATTCCTAGACTTTAAAATTAAATTCTACATGGGATCTATTTGGCAGAGTCACATTTATTTATCAGAAAATAAAGATGTCACAAAATCAAAGCAGTTTTGATCCAATTCATTTTATAGGCTAACTCCCCCTCAACTAGAGATTGCGAAAAAAATTTTTTTTTTTTTTTTTTTTTTATGCTTTCATTGGCGACTTTCACACTAATACAAACGAAAAAATAAGGTTTGCATAGGTAACCATTTTCTCAAGCCAAAAATACAGAAACAAAATAGGGAGGGAGTTTAAATATTCAATTCAAATGGGTCGCAACTATATGGCCATTTTGTGAAAATTTTAGAAGACTAAAAAATAGGAAAGACCCATAAAAAAATTTGAACCCAAATTCGGAAGATTCCTACATCTATTAATATTCAAGTGGAATATAAAATAGACTCATCTCTGAAAGCGTTCTATCCACTATGAACTAAAAAGCAGTACGGTAGTTAATCTTAAAGCCTAAATTATGAAATTTTAGCCAAATAAAACACTAAAATAGTACTCAATCCTTAGTAAAGTCCCCTACAATTTTTACTTTTTTTAAGGACTTAAAAAAAACTCAAACAAACAAATTTTAAAAAGATCGATAAGACCCAAAACAATCTAGGGACTACGATTAGCTAAAAAGCTGTTTAGATCACTTTTTCTTATCTAAACTTTCTTGATTTTCAAAGGCACAAGCTCTGAGTTAGGAATTCAATTCTTTCTAGGTTAGTATGACATGTCAAATTTGAATCTATTTTGACCAACTAAACTACTGCAGTGAGGTCTGATATGTCTCTCTATACCACATTGATGACAATGTGGCACAAAAATTTTTATTCCTTTTTATATTCATGCAGTATGAACGTATATGACCAATAATATCACAATGATTACAAGTATGAACAATTTTTGCTTTTCTTACATCACCATATAAAATAGTGAATTTACCCGTTTAATGTCCTAACTTTCCATTAGTTTTGGTTAAACCGTTTACGGATGATCTTTTTTGAACTTATGTCACTTTTTGCTTTCACAAACTTTGGTGCAGATTCAGGTTGAATTGGCTGGTTAATTCTTTATTTTCCTTTAGACGATTTGCTTGACGATGCACTAGCAAATCTAAGTCCACACCTGTCAATCATTGTCTTCTGTAACCCAAGCATGTTATCCAAAATCATAGTGCATGCATTTAATTTCTTGAAAGTAGATTAAGTATTTAACATATGTTTTTCAAATTTAATCAATTTTAATTTAATATCAATTTTTAACTCAATACAAGTATGTAACTCTTTTCCAAGAAATTCAACCATAGTTTGTCTAGTTTGATTTTAATTTCACAACCTGATCTTAAGTTTCATTAGCTTTTACTTGACACTTTCATTCTCATTTTCACACAATTTAAAATTTTTAAGCTATTTACAATTTTGTTTGGTCAACAAACAGCTCTCATGATAAAACTTATTATAAGCTTGTTTGTAGAGTTTCAGTATCCTCAGTGCCACCAACCTCTCCTTTTTTATTATTGGAATCATTTATAAAGTTTTTATTTTTAGACTCACTAGATTCTTTTTTAGCAAAAGCAATAAAAGCAGTAATATTATCATCATTATAATCAAATTCCTTCTCATTGCTCTGTTAGGTTTACTCTCGTCATCCCAAGTGACTGTGAATCTTTTTTATTTCTTTTTAAAAAGGTTCGGCATTCTTTAGTTATATATTTATATCTTTTGCATTCATAGCATTGAATATCAGAAATTTCGTCTTTCAATCTTTTTTTAATAAAATTATTTTTGGCTTTGTCTTTACCGTGTTTCTTTTGTAATTTTTCCTCTTGATTAGGTTTTTTAGTTTTTAAAATTTTTTTGAATTTGTTCACAAAAATAGCCATTATCTCATGATTTAAATAATCATTATAGTCACTTGCAGAACCTTAAGTTAAAAAGAATGCCAAATTTTTTGAAACCTTTTTGTTTTAAAAATTTAGCTCATAAGTTTGCAAGTTTTCAACTAAATCTTCAATAGAAATAGAATCAATGTTTTTACTCTATTTTATTATTGTAATTTTTGGTTGAAAATGTTTAGGTAAAGATCTACAAATTTTTTGAACAATTTTAAAAGTCAAAATTTTTTTGCCAAGATTAAAAAAGGCATTCATAATATCACTTAATTTTGTATAAAAATCATCAAAACTTTCATTATTTTTCACACGCAGAGTTTCAAAATTTGTTGCAGATGTTGAAGTTTTGAGATTTTTACGATATTAATCCCTTCGTAAGTGATTTAAAGAATATTTCATACTTTTTTAGCTAAGTCACACGTATTAATTTTACTAAACTCATTTTGTGTGACTCAACTAAAGATAGCATTCATGATTTTGCTATTTTAGCTTGCATCCTTAAAATTAGCTCTGTCTCATTTGGCCACGAATTTAGGTACAGTTTCGCCATCAACAACAATAGTAAGAGGCTTGTATCCCTTAACAACATAAAACCAAAATCGTTCGTCAATGAATTTTAGAAAAGCCATCACTCTTACTTTTCAAAATGGATAATTATAGCTGTCAATAATGGGTGATCTACCAGTCAAAGCGCTTTTTTCTTTAAAAATTCATTTATTGCAAATCAGTCAATGAATCACACCAAAAAAAAATTACAAAAAAGTTTTGTGATCCGCTCTGATATCAATTGAAAAATCTAGTTCACCGACTGATTTGCACCAAACATCGCAAAAAAAAACTAAACAATTAAACACACAAGCAGAAAATATGAACAGTCACAATCATATATGAGACGACGATTTTTACGTAAAAATTTTCAAACCGAGTAGAAACCATGAAACCACTTCAGGACTAGAAAATTAAACACTATATCAAATGTTGGTTACAAAGAAATCTTACAACCCGACGTTGCACCTGCAACCAATGGTAGTAAACCTATCTTTGCCGAATCCACGTGTGCCAATTTCTGTGCTTGACCGCTGCTGAAACCCACCACTAAACTTCAATGTTAACGGAATTCTCCACAAGACTTCAATACTTTTGAATTCTTTCAAGCGACTCTACGAACACGAATAGATCGTTGAAGATTTGAATGACACGAGAAGCAGAAGCTAAAGAATCATCAAATTGTTGTAGACTTGCTTGCGAGTATGTTGAATAATTTCAGAGACTCCATGTGGCGGCTAGATTTTTTTAATGTCAAAAGGGGGACACAAAACAATAACCTAGCAACCCTTATATAGTAACCTGCCAAAACTTTAGTCCGTTGACAACAATTAATAATTATCCCCGCCGCTGGTCGCTTGGGCAGTGAACTATGTGTTGCAGTATTTTGTTGCAAATCCTAAGATATCGAGAGGTGCAATGAACCGTTTAAGTGGTCTGACATTGCATGCTACTTTTTTATGTTTTATGTTCCGTTTGCGCGGTTCTGCAATATTAATCTCAAACCTTAAACAAGACAAGTGCCAAAATATCAATAAATAAAATAAATAATTTAAATAACTATTTGTCATAAATTTGCTGAAGTAAAAACGAATAGGACTAAGGTCAAAATCAGTAACAAAATATTTTTATAAAAGGTTATTTTTTTGTTTTTATTTTTTAGTGTTCGATTGATACATGAGAAATACTTTTAAATAATTTTTTTTATTATTGGATTGAAATAAAATATTTTTCACAACAAAGTTATGAAAAATAATGTGATCTGGTCTGATGCCTCGTAGAGTTTTGTTACTGTTTGAGATAGTTTTTCATGTAATTTTTTTCATGACTTTTTTTCTATCTTTTTTGAATATTTTTATTTTGTTTGTTTAGAATTTTTATATTTTTGATTCATCATTATAAAACAAATCTAAAAGTATATTTCATTTTGTTTAGAGTTGAAATTTTTTTTCTAAAGATGAAAAAAAAAGAGCAACAAAAGACTTTTTTAAGGCTTTTTTTAAAAATCTCATATGAGCTGTAATATCTAAAAAAAAATAACAATAATAATAATATAATAAAATTAAAAATAAATTAAAATAATAAATGATGCTAATGTATATATGCCTAATTATATCAGTTGACTGAAAAATTTTAAAAAAGAAATTGATTAATGGTGTTGAAAGAGAAATTAATCAATCATAGAGCGTAAAAGAAGGAACTATGATGAAAGATTTTTTATTTGTAATAAAAAAATAAGGTTTAAAAAAAGAAAAAAACAGAAAGAAAGAGAGATAGATAATACTGGCAAACTCAAGCTCAGCCCCGATGCCTCCTTCAGCCACCACTGGCGCCGATGACCTCTGACGGTACCCCTGACGCTGCCGGCAACCACTGACGCCACCCACCCGTCGTCGTTGTCCACCTTTTCTCTCTCTGTGGTTCCCGTTGTTGGAGATAAAAAAAACAATCTAACAGAGAAAGAAGAAGATAATAAATTTGGTGCTGTAATCTCTCACCGCTTT
>JAOTRH010146653.1:0-13507 GCA_034768845.1 Heliamphora exappendiculata | reverse complement strand
GGTAATACGAGACTCTTCACGACTAACTGCTCTGCTCATCCTCCTGAAGACCTCAGATAAGGAGGGAATATCAGACCTAGCCAAAGGACGCACCCACACCTTTAATCATTCATATATGGACCGCGAATCACACCATCAACTCATCTTCATAGAATAAGAAATACTGCAGTAGCCCTTAGACCCTCAAACCAGCAGTCGATGAAAGACCCTCAAACCGCGAATTACACAGTCACCGAAAAAGTTGCCGGCTGCCGGAAAAGAAAAGGATCACCGAAAAAGCGACAGAGGGTGATATCGGTACTAAGTAAGAACAAACGACGCTGGAAAGAGTGAGAACAGGGGTCGTCGGCGCCGGAAAGAGTGAGAGCAGAGGTCGCCGGCACTGGAAAAAGGGAAAAACAGGGTCGACGGGGCTGGAAGAGGCTGGAGGAGGACTGTGAAGGGTCATCGGGGTTCGTGGCTTGGGTTTCGGTGGTCGGCGGGGTTCGTGGCTAAGGTTTCGGTGGTCAGCGTGGCTGTAGAAGAGTTATAGAGGTTCGTGACTAGGGTTTCGGTGGTCGGTGGGGTTCGTGGCCAGGGTTTCGGTCGGCAGGGTTCGTGGCTAGGGTTTCGGTGGTTGGTGTGGCTGTAGAAGGGGGGCTAAGGTTTCGTGGCTAGTTTCTGGGTCTGTTGTTAGGGTTTCAGTGGTCTGTTGTTGTTAGGGTTTCCCAAGGAAGGTGGCAGGTTTCTGGGTCTGTTGCTGGCAGTGGCGTGGCTGGTGGTGACTGTGGCTGGTGACTGTGGTTGGTGGCTGGTGGCTGGTGGCTGGGGGAAGGTGGTTAGGGTTAGGGTGGCTCTGATACCATGTTAACAGTAATGCAAAGCCATACCCGGAAGGATAGACGAGTACTCTTATTTATAATAAAGCTAAACCACACTATTACATCCCTACACTCACACACAAAGAATAATAATAAAGATACTACTAAGCTACATATATATCTAACATAAAAGTCCCAACCGACTTAAACTTAAACCTGGGCATCAAAGACTCAAGCTCCACAGCTCAGCAACCCGGCTATGCATGGAGCTTAGTGCTTATTTTTGCTTCATAATTATGCATCGAGGAATGACAAGGGCAAAGTGGTTCTACAGCAATAGAAAACTTTATAACTCATCGAAACAACTGACTCAAAATGGAAAATCCTATCAGCACTACGGGTTAAAAGATCTCTGGTGTCCTGTCTCTTCATCATCCGATTCAATTATTATAACTGGCAACCTTTCGGCTGGAACATCATTGACAACATCTTCATCATCCAACTCAATGACATCTTGATGGGCCGAATGACGGGATATTATTACGGAGCTCAGCTCGGGAATCATCGCGAAGACTATCCCTGATGCAGATTTAGTCCTCTTGACGACTTCAAGACCAACGACACTTAAAACCCTACCATGCTAGGCATTAACCATAAAGCCCTAGCTCGGCTAGGCAATATAAGTCCCGGTTGAACACGGAGTCAAGTCTAGGCACCAAAGCTCTGGCATGCCAAGGCTCTAAATCATGAAAACCTAGCTCGGCTAGGTACAAAGAGTCCTAATTCAATGGAGTTTTTTGACATGGACCGAAGATACATGAAACTTCCACCTCCCCCTGACGGAGCATATGAAAGCTGGGTGCTTATTGTAGTGACAAAAAACTGACAAAGAGACTTAAATCTAACCAAACACTCTCTAACCATGGGTTAGGGGTCGGCAACGCTCACTCTCTCTATATATAGGCTCAAGGCAAAGGTATGAGATTATTATTTTCTCTCTCCAAACACTCTCTCTCTCAAAACCCGTCTAACTCGGGCATCGGAGGGCCTCCCTCCGGCCACCGGCCGAGTGGCTTGTTTTGCAGGTGCACCAGTACAGAAGCACTCGGCAACTCGGTCGTCCTCAACCTCGTCAGGTTCATTATAATCAAGAGGGCAGGTATATTTTATGTCCTCTTAGTATTATTTATTTGAGTAGTTGTAGAGAGAGAGGGTAGTCATCATTATACGTGTATATTTATATATATGTAGTCTCTTATACATATATGTATTATAATAATAATGTTATTATTATTATTATTATTATATATATATTGATTAAATCCTGGCATTGAATGATCGTTGGCGATATAGATGACTACACTGCGGCTATACTATCGTTGCTATTCGTTTGTCTAAAAAGCGGGTTCTTACAGCTGGAATCAACTATTTTTATAGGCATTTGCCGAGGGGGCATCAAGATCCTAGATGTCACTAAGACGATGATTGCCTCCTTCGTATTGGTTCTGCAAATAGGATCTTAGATCTCGAGGTATGTAATATGGAGCTGCAGGTGGTTGGCATGATATATGGGAAAGAGTATCATACGATTGCAGGTGTTAGTTGGGAAAGGATGATACGACCTCCCACACTGTTGGTTGGTTGCCTAGGTACGAGCTCCCAAGCTTCTGGATGTTTTGGTCAATGCCACTCTCTCTATGGTTAGTCAAGTAAAGTTGCCTTAGAGGCTACCATTGACGAACCCCTTACTCTAACCTCCAAACCACATACCTCATTCAGTTTCAAGTAAAGAGTTGGGAAAGTATGATACGACCTCCTAAACTGCTGGTTGGTTGCCTAGGTACGAGCTCCCAAGCTTCTGGATGTTTTGGTCAATGCCACTCTCTCTATGGCTAGTCAAGTAGAGTTGCCTTAGAGGCTACTATTGACGAACTCCTTACTCTAACCTCCAAACCACATACCTCATTCAGTTTCAAGTAAAATGAGAAGGTGCTTATGCCCTGCCACCAACCTAGGATACCACATTGGTGTTGGAGATAACGGGTTGCTTTGTTGAGAAGTGAAGTGTGGAGCTGGGCCATAGGCAAACAGAGGTTAGGGTCTGTAGGTAAACGTGGATTTGGAGGTGCCACGTAGCGAGGGTATAACTAGATACCCACATTATTGCCCCATGCATACATGCATTCATTGCAAAGTTAATAAGCCACAAATAACTAATATTGAAAAAAATTCTCCTTTTTGGGAATCAAACAATCAAGAAACTTATTAGTGCTAGTGTTAACAATTGCATTGTCAAAACATTCTCTAAAAACTTCTATGAGATCATTTTTCAAAACTTTCAACAATCTTGACATACCCCAAAAAATCACCATCCGAGCCAATTGACTTATCTCTCACACTCAAACAATGCCTATCCAATCTCCAATTCTTCAAATGGCCTTTCCAGCCATGAAGGCTTGAAAAAAATCAATAGGATCAAATTGTAACCTCCCACCCATGGCAATTGCAACTAACCCACAACTCCTTGAAATATTTCTTGAAAGATTGATACACTAACCACATTTTCAAATCTAATAGGTGAAGGACCCGGGACCCCATTTGAAAAGACAACTATCTAGTACTATGGAGAAATGGTCTTATACAATATGAATGAGCCCCACCTATCTGATATTTGGAAATCTCTCCTCCCAAGTCAAAGAGAATAAAAATTTATCTAACCTAAGCATACCAATAAAGCCTAAAGATTTGACCATTTAAAACAAGCTTTGGATATTGAAAAATCTATAGGTCGCACTCCCAAGCTATTTTGAGGTTTTGAAATTAAGGATGAGAATTTTACGCTCGGGTTGGCGTACTAGGATTAGCAAGGTGAGTTCAAATAGCTCCTCAATAAAAGACTAGAAAATCCATGCAAAAGCTACCTAATACCTTCAGGTTAGTGACCTGAGAAGAGAAATTATCAACTAGTGCTAGGCATAGATGAGAAAATATTTGGTTGGCACAATCCATAAGAGGAAAATGTAAGTATCGAATTGAGTAATGTGTTGGTGTTTACTGGTTTAGGGCTCAATCTTGGTTTGAAATGTGTGTGTAATGGTTTGGTACAAAGAATTGAAAGGTTTCAAAACAGACACTGGCTTTTGGAGTTTGGTATTGTTTTCCAAGAAAATAAAATCTTATTAAACTTGGTTTTGGATATATGTGTATGGGCCATGGCATTTTATCATATTTCATGTGTATTATGTTGTCAATTATCTCTACTAGACACACCCCACCCTTCACTTTCAGGTGTTGGTGCGGATCCTCAGGCATGAGAGGTGTCGAACCAGTAGGATGTTTGGTTATGCAAGACTCCCAGCATATTTATTCATAAAGTGATGTAAACACTTTATGTGGGAACATGCCTAGTGATGCATAGTGGAAAAAATTGTCCATACGACTTCTTGGCTAACATGTTTTAAGGTCATGCAATTTTTTTTTCTTTTATAAGTACGTTTTGAGGTCATGCATGATGTAGAAGTATGGTATACTTGTTTTGTAATGAAAGTCAAGTTCATGAAATGGGAAGTAAGGTTAATGCATGCTAATTGAAGGTTTTTGTAAAAAGTGGATTGGAAAATATTTATGGAAAGTTTGGTGGGTGACTAGAAGCCCCATGGCATGTTGTTGACTGATTTCAAGTTTCAGATGTTGGGAATTGATCTCAAAATGGCAGCACAGAAGTTTGAATGTCTGGGCATAGTTTGATGTATGTTAGGGGCCCTGTGGGGATTGGTTTTGGTTTGGTAGCTAGTTTAGCAACTTGGTGTATGAATTTAGCTTGTTTAGAGGATGTCCAGAATAGTGGGTTCGTTGTGGGCTTGAGTGCAAGGTCAGGAATTCACTTATAACTTTTGTTATTAATTAAAAGTAACACCTAACTAGCATGAACACGGACACACGGCACGACAGAGACACGCCGACACGGTATTTTTCAAAAAATACATGACAGGACATGACATGCTTAGGACACGTTAAAATTTTATATTTGTATATATTTATTTTTATCAAATGACTAAATATGCAAATAATTTATTCAATGGTAATTGAACATATACAACATATCGCTAATAAAATTAAAAGACTTTATATTTCATCTTATAAATGCACCCAAACATATTTAGTATCCATAATTTAGATTTCGAAAAATGCAAAAGATTGTTACTATGAAGAAATTCATCACATAGGACGCGTTCAAAGAGTTTAAAAAGTCTTCATCAAGTATCAAAGAAATGTATGACATTATAAATTTAAATTTTTAATTAAAATATGCTTAAAAAGTGTTAGACACAAATTTAGGAATGTCTGAAGAGTGTCCAAGAAGTGTTGTGTCCAACACGGGTGTCCGACACGACACGCCTCGTTTGTAGAAAGGTCCGTGCTTCTTAGACTTAGAGTAACACTTCTAAGATTCCCATTACCTTTTTACTCCAAAGAACAGTCCTTTCAGAAACCCATATTGAGACTAAACAGTATTATTCCAATCTTAATCCGCCTTAATACCCTCCTCCATTTTCTTTAACTAATTTAACTCAAGGGCTCAGGTTCTCAAAAACCCAAGTCATACCTCAATAACTTCGAAAACAGCAAAGCGTCATCTTTAAAACCAACCAAGGATACAGCATACACCTAAAAAATTTTCAAAATCCTTTGATGTAGGACCACTAGATGAAAAAAAGAGAATTAAGGATAAGGAGAAAAGAACAGAGATTAGGGGAGAGAAGATAGAAAGGAAGGGAGAAATCACAAAGCTCAATATCAATTTTTATCCATTCAAGTCTGCTCAATACATTGAAAGACTCTCTTATTTATAAGCCTAAACCCTAATTAAAATAAAAACTTGAATCCTTAACTAAAGGAAACAAAATCATATAATATTCTAATTGATACTTATTCAAATCTTAATAAATAAAGCAACCTAATACGATAAGCAAACTAAATATGAAATAATAAAATACGATAATTAATATATTCTATAAAATCTTTTTGTCTACATCATTCTCCTCCACTAAGAAAAAGAACTCGTCCTTGAGTTCGGCTGGAAGTGTAACCACTATAGCGTTTTATTTATTTATTTATTTTTTTTGTGTTTTTTTTTTCGAGGTTGGGCCAGACTAGTAGCTAGATTTTAAATTACATTATTAGTGTCTTTTTTCCATTACCCTTAACAGTGGGGGGAAAAAAAGGTGGATTTGGGCTATAAGGGTTTGAATGGTTAATTTAGGCTAGAAAAAAAAAGGTATTGGGCTGGTTTGCTCTTTTTTTAATTTTTATTTTTTCGCTTTGTGGGCTGGGTTAATGTAAAAGGTTTGATAAAGTTTTTTTTGAAGAAAGGCTGGACTTGGACCTTGGGCTGATTTTAAAAAAAGGTTTGGATGTTTTAAAAAAAGGTTGGGCTGGGTCCTTGTGCTGTTTTTGGAATGGTTGGGCTAGGTTGGTGGGCTGACTGGAGTTTCATGATTGGGCTTTAAAGAATAGCTTGAATTTAATCAAAATGGGTCGGTCGGGTTATGGATTTGGGTCGTGGGAAACTGGACTGTGCGCACAAGGGGGGACCTAGGGTTTACAGGGTAAACGACGCAGGCGAGAGTGACAGCGACATAAGCCGGTGACGCCGACTGAGATAGCGGTAGCGTAAGGCGGTGCCAATTGTACTCATGGTGTGGACCATTGGTGACAACGCAACTGGTGGAGGTGCTCAAGGTTGACGGAGGTGGCAACGAGCCTGGATGGCGAAGGCAATGGTGCAAAGGGTGCACGACTGAGGTGGAGACATCTGGTGGTTGCGACTGATGATGCAGATCGAAGGGCGGCGATGGATCAAAGGCGGTTAAGAGATCTGAGATAGGCAAAGGTGGTGGCGACTTCATGAAAGGAAGTCACAAGGATTGTGATAGCAAACTTGGAGGCTGGCGACTGGTAGCTCCGACAGTGGCATAAGGGGAGACAACAGTGATGGCGTGAGGAGGAGGAGGCTGGTGGCGGCGCTAGATGTGGCGCTGGTAGTTGGTTCGTGAAGGCAGTGGGTCGCGATGGAGCTCTGCTAATGATAACACTGGCAGAAAAAATAATGGTACAGCAATGAATTGATTCGCCTCTTATACTAAATGATGTAGGACCACTAAGTGAGAATAAGAGAATTAGGGATTAGGAGAAAAGAGCTGAGATTAGGGGAGAGAAGACAAAATGGGAGGGAGAAATCACACAACTTAACATCAAATTTTATTCATTCAAGTTTGCTCAATACATTGAAAGACTCTTATTTATAAGCCTAAAACCAAATAAAAAATAGAAGCTTGAATCCTTAACTAAAAAAAACAAAATCATATAATGTCCCTGTTTGGGTGGTTGGCTTATTGGCTTATTTGCTTATTAGCAAATAAGTCAAAACACAAATAAGCCAAGTCGTTTGGGTGACTATTGACTTATTTGCTTATTTGGCTTATAAACCACTTCGTTTGGCTTATAAACCAGTTTATTTGACTTATTTTGGCTTATTTGGTCATCCAAACGAGCTTATTTGGCTTATTTATAAGCCTAAAACCAAATAAAAAATAAAAACTTGAATCCTTAACTAAAAAAAACAAAATCATATAATGGCCCTGTTTGGGTGATTGGCTTATTGGCTTACTTGCTTATTAACAAATAAGCCAGAACACAAATAAGCCAGGTCGTTTGGGTGACTATTGACTTATTTGCTTCTTTGGCTTATAAACCACTTCATTTGGCTTATAAGCCAGCTTATTTGGCTTATTTTAGCTTATTTGGTCATCCAAACGAGCTTATTTAGCTTATTTGCTTATTTGCGTATTTTCTTGTTTTTGACTTATTTGATTAACCAAACAGCGTGACTTATTTTTTGGCTTATAGGCCAAATAAACCATAAGTCATGTCCTCCCAAATGGGGCCAATATCCTAATTCATACTTATTCAAATCTTAATAAATAAAGCAACCTCATACGATAAGCAAACTAAATGTGAAATAAGAAAATACTATAATTAATATATTATATAAGATCTTTTTGTCCCATCACCCTTAGTCTTCATTACCCACTTAGAAACCTCCACATGTGGTGCCTCCTCTTCCTGCAGCTCTACTTCTATCCAAAGGTCTTCAGATCCCCAGAATGCAACTCAACAGCAACAAAAACCCTCAAACTATTTCCTCAACCACAACACACCCCCCCCCCCAAAATGATCCCATTCTAGTCCCTCCACAGCCCCAAAACACCTAAAACAACCTCCTGTATCTAGAAGGACACCATCTTTTGTCATCAGTCCCCATGGATGGAACCACCATAAGCTGGAGGCCAAAAACAAGGTTGAACCTCCCCGTCTAGCTCAACCTCTTGCCTTGTTGACCTACCATCACCAAATCGTACCTCCCTGCAGTCCCATCCCCCCATCCAGTTTCAGGTACCCTCCAACTAAAATCCCACCATTTTCTCGGTCTACCATCCCCCATGTCGACTAAAGAAAGAGGAGAAGAGACAAAAGATAGCCCAACTCCCCCCCCCACACACACAAAAAAAAAAATTCTAGTAGATTAGGCTAAGCACCAGCTCTTGGTCCCACTTTCACTAACCCACCCATCACTTCTACATGTGCCCCCACCCACCCAGCAGGTGACCCCACACGCTACCTATATCTTGAATTTTGAATCTTGTATCTATCTCGTTTCCATTATGTAATCAGGTTTTATTTTTCTTTCGTCCTGATTAGGAAAGAAATCTTAAATCAGATCATTCACAATGGGAACTCGTTTAAATATAATTTTTGACAACATTTACAATTGTTCATGCAATAAATGCTTGAGATTTAACAAGACTAGATTACTTTGCCTAGTTAACAAAAACATCACCAATTTCTGTTGTTTTGAACATTGATGGCATGAATGTATGGTAACACAACCAAAAATTATGGTATGGATACACATTGTAAAGAATAAAAGGAACAACTTGAACAAAGATACCTCTGGATGTACTCAGAAGCCCCGTATTTGAAATGAGTACCGCCACCAGGAAACCACCACAATTGATCCTTCTCATGCACCCAGTTTTGTCCTCCTTTTACCTCAGCAAGGCGCGTGTGATTCACATTGCTTCGCCACACATAGTCCCTACTAGTTGGCCATCTTATTGGTATCTTATAATCATCTGGTGGAGGCACCAAGCAAAACAACCGCCTTTCATGGGGAGGGCAATGCCTCTCTAGTTCTTCTTTCCTTGAAAGATCTAACTTTGACAGCAATTCTTTAACATAGGAAACATCATGGCACGGGATATACTCATTGAATACCGAAGGGCAAATGTTCATCCCAGTTTCAGGAATCGTAAGAGGTGTTTTCCTATATGAAAGACCGACTTTGTTTGAAAAAGTTGGAATACCTGAAAGCATTAAAAAATAGATTTGTGTAAACAAATCTTTATGTGACACCTGAAAGCTTGTGTTGTCAACCAAGCATGATAAGAATGCAGGTTTTAGTATAAAGGCAGCCACTTTGCATATACTCCCAATTATCAGGTCTGTATGCAGTCCACCATTCCAACATATCACTTATTGAGGTCCCCAGCTGCCCAGAATTCAAAACTTAGTAAACTACCAAACCTCATGATTTATGAGAGGTTGACTATTACCATTTACACCAAGGCTTGCCTAGAGAGGAATAGTTAAAACAGAAGAAAATGCCTCAAAACGGTCTAACCACAACCTCAAAACTTTCCTGTTCTTTAGTTTTTTGCTTGGGGAGGGAGTCTCCTTGCTGCTGCTGCTGCCGCCACATAGACACAACTCCAACAAAAATAAAAATGAAAAATGAAAATATAATATGATAGTGAAAGGGGGGAGAGCAGATCTACAAACCCTTCCAGCCATGCCTAAGGGGGTGATGACGAGATACAGCCCCATACTTCATCATACTTCTCCACAAAGGGGATTAAATATTTTAGGAGTAATCAAGAGCTGGTATCTAAGGGTGGTTGTAACTTCCTTTGTACAAACAATGTGAAAATATATGTTAGATGAAATCTTTTAAATGTATCAAGTACTCCTGTCAAATGCTCAACACTTAGGTTAGGATATAGAACATACATCGACATTCACCCAACAACACATTTAAGAATTCAAGTTTACCGAATAACCATACATAGAACTCCAATAATATGCAACAAATATTCTATGACACATTACAAACACCATTTTAGCCTATAAAATAAAAAAATTAAAAAAAAAACTTTATTTAGATATATAAAATTTTGCTGTCCATGAGTTCTAAGGAATCAGAATTTGATGAATCCAACACTTAGATATGTGTTCACACTCGTAACCCGTACCCAAGTCAAATTAACATAGGTAAGAAGCATAAACAAAAATCCATTTCCAAGGAGCAACCCTTGTTTTACAAATGACATGTCAAAAAAATGTTTTAAAATCAATAGGTCCCACTATTGGAACTTGGAAGCTAACAAACTAGGGTAAATTGCAGCAATCTCCTTTGTTGTTTTTCCACTGGGGGAGCGCAGGAGAGTTCGTAAACGGTATAAAGATCTAGATAAACACACACACACTTGACACTTGCATCCGAGTCCCTATAACATAGGCGTTACACATTCCCTATTTTTTGTTTCTAGAAAACTGGAAAAATGTTTTTTGCCCAAGAGAGTTCCAAGGGGAATGGGCTTCTATACACTATTCATACATGTGTTTTAACTTGTTTTGGTCACAACTCACAAGTTATAACACTATCCATTTTCGAGCCCTTCTCTAAAAATAGTTCTCAAAAAAAAACGTGCCAAACATGTTTCTATTATATGTTCTCAAGATTTTGATCAAAGTAATTCTTTCTTGTAAAGAACCCATTTCAGTACTAAGGGTTGGTTGATAACCCACAGCAGAAGGCATTCTACCCATAAGGAAGATACTTCGGATCCCGGTTGGACAAAACAAAAGATAATGTCGATAAATAGAAGTACATTTTGTTCATTAACATCTCGAAATATTTCGCCATAGTTAGGGCAATCAAACCAACTCTCATACGACCTCCCAGCTGTTCATTCACTTAACCATAAACTTGAGCTAAAAAAACAATGAAAACGAGACAAAAACCAAACGAGCCCCAAGTGTAATCTTTTTTATTATTCTCTTTTGAAAGCAATTTTAATCTTTTTAGTATAAAACTTTGTCTTAAATGTTTGTTGGTTGAATATCGTAAGAGAATAAAAGGCATTCAAATAAAATCTTTGCTTCTTGATCATTTAAAAGCATTTGACTTATTTTTATTTTTTTTACTTTTCAGGGCACAAATTCAAAATATAGGAAATAGTAAATTCACAGAATTATTTCCCAACCACCAAACAGAGTGCTTACTACTGTTTTCTAGACCATGAATGCAAGCTTAGACATTCTTTGTTCCCATTCTTACTTCAATTTCACCCCAGCTTTTGGTGTGTCACTATGTCTTAATCTTATCATCTTTTTTTTTCCAGTTATTCAACTCTTTGTCTACTTCCAAAACCGATAACCTTTTTGTTCACGGGTTCAGTTTTTTGGTGTTTTAGAGAGAGAGAGAGAGAGAGAGAGACTGGTGAATATGCTGGTGGCCTTAAGGGGAAACTAGTCCTTTTGGTTCTTCAACTAATCAACCATCAGAATATTGTCAACAGGCATTAATGGCAGGGAAATCATTTTCCATTTTGAAACCTGAGGGTCATTCACATAAAGCCAGAACCTCAAGATCTCCAAAACAGACCCAAACACACTATCGCCTAAAGATAAGTCAACAGTTATTCGTAAAGGCCAATTTAGGCAAGGGGAGGAGATTCCTTCGACAAAGACTTCAGCCTACCCTCAACCAAGTCGATCACTACCACAAACACCAATTCGGGATCCATAATCCTTTTTGCTATGACCTGGGTACACGCCCTATGCAAGGAAGGTTTGGACCCACCCCCCAATCAAACTTGGGGCGATGCTCTATCCATAATCTGTATCAACTTCTGTTACAAGAGAGAGAAAAGAATATGGGAAAGCTTGTCACACATTGTGAGACATACACACGTATTTATTAAGCACTGAAAGCATACATTAGATACTGTGGACATCATCACAGAATATTATTAATATTAAATATATTAATACTAAATATATTTAACACCCCCCCTCAAGTTGGAGCATAGATATCAATTATGCCCAACTTGTTACAAATGTAGTGAACCCGGGGCTCAGGCAGCACTTTAGTGAACACGTCAGCTAACTGTTCACCAGATCGAACAAAGCCAAAATTAATAGTGTCATTCTTATACTCTTGGCGGATGAAATGACAATCGATCTCGATGTGCTTAGTTCGCTTATGAAACACTAGATTAGTACCGATGTAGACAGCAGACTTATTGTCACACCACAACTTGGTAGGTGGACCCATAGGCGGTTCGTCTAATTCAGTGAGAAGATGTCGAACCCACATGATTTTGGATGTTGCCAACGCCATAGACCTGTATTCCGCCTCAGCACTCGACCTCGACACCACGTCATGCTTCTTACTCTTCCACGATACCAGGTTCCCACCAACAAAAACAGAGAACCCTGATGTGGATCTTCTATCAATTGGATAGCCCACCTAGTCTGCATCAGAATAGCTTTCAGTACGCGAATGACTCCGATCACAAAACTATAGACCCATCCCTGGGTTGCAGTTAAGATACCGGAGAATACGAACCACTGCATTCCAATGGGGAGTACGAGAATCAGACATAAATTGACTCACAACGCTGACCGGATAGGCAATGTCTGGTCTAGTCGAAGTAGTCAAATAATTAAGTTTCCCCACCATTCATCGATACCTGTCGGGATGAGGAAACACATCACCTTCACCAGGAAGAAGCTTCATACTTGGATCCATTGGAGACTCCACACTTTGTGCATTCAGTAGACCAGCATCACGCAGAATGTCAATCACATCTTTCCTTTGAGAAATAAAAATTCCATTCTTACCTCTAACTATCTCGACTCCCAAAAAATATCACAAGTGTCCAAGATCCTTCGTTTGAAATTGGGACTGCAAGAAAGTCATTAGGTTGCCAATCCCAACATGGTCATCACCAGTAATAACAATATCATCAACATAGACAACAAGAAGAATACATCCTGCGTCAGTCCGACGAAAGAACGCTGTATGATCTTTGCCTGACTGTCGTGGTCCAAACTTTTGTACCACCGTGCTGAATCTCCCAAACCAGGCCCGAGTAGATTGTTTTAGACCGTATAAGGACCGACGAAAGCGACACACAAGGCCAGACCCCCCCTGAGCAACAAACCCGGAAGGTTGCTCCATATAAACTTCTTCCTTAAAGTCGCCGTGGAGGAAGGCATTCTTGACATCCAGCTAATACAGGGGCCAGTTCTTGGTGGCAGTGAGAGAGAGGAATAACCGAATGGAGGTCATCTTGGAGACTAGAGAGAAAGTCTCAAAATAGTTAATACCATACGTCTGAGCATATCCCTTCGCAACAAGGCGTGCTTTTAAACGCGCCAGAGAACCATCAGGATTCACCTTCACTGTATAGACCCATTTGCAACCAACGGCCTACTTACCGATAGGAAGAGGAACAAGCTCCCAAGTACCATTATGCTCCAAGGCGGACATTTCCTCTAACATAGCGGATCGCCAACCA
>JAOTRH010146642.1:0-13507 GCA_034768845.1 Heliamphora exappendiculata | reverse complement strand
AAATTTAATTACTGACAATTTAATTTAATCGGCATCTTCATATTCCTTAAGCCCTTCCGCTTAACTTATTTGACCACCGGATAATTAAATTCACCTGTAGGGTTTGGCTCGGACAAAATTTATAAGCATCCTTAAGGGGGTATCGTCAATCCCGATCTTTCGGGACGTAAATTTCGTCAAGAATTAATATTTGCCATATAAACAATATCGCTATCCAACTTACTGGGAATATAGACCCATATAAGATCGGACTCTCTAATGAATCAAAACAACGAATATTAAATATATACAAATTAATAATTATTTCAGGATTAAGAAGATAAGCACTATTTATTATAATCTTGGGGTGCGAATTAATTTATATTACCAGTAGTCAGTACTAAATTAATTATCCAAAATGTCCCATTCAATACACACAAAGTGTACTGGCACAGAGAGTCGGAATAATAGACGACGCTATTATCTATTCTCCGTAACCAAGACAGGCCTACTAAAGCTCTGCGCTACAGTCGTACCGATAGTATGTCCATTTCTATCTAAACTGTGAACATAAAATTTATATTCTACAAGAACCTAAAATTTGGTCTTCAGTATGTAAGCCGTACTCTACACACCAGATTAAATTCTATACAGAATATTGAACATCTATGCATAACAAATAAATGATATACATACATTGCTCATAAAGATTCTCATAAAATAAAAAATTATTTTTATTAAAAATAAAATTAAATACTAAAAACATAATTTTGAGTATACCAACCGAACAGATATAGCTTTAACTGCCGAGGGTATTCTTAGGATACTAGGAAATGTGTTTGTTTCTAAAAAGGGTTCTTCCTCTAAGCTGAAAGGTAAGAAGAAAAAGGTTCAGAAACAGAGTGACACGATTTTTAAGGTAGTGGGCCACGAACTTGTGTGAAAAAACCAAAAGACATACTTTTACTACAATCAGACACGGCACTAGAAAAAATAATGTCCAATTTATCTCAACAAGCTGAATAATCAGGGTAATTTATGTTCACATGTTATGAAAATATATTTAGCGGTGTTATCTACCGGTACCTGGTGTGTAGAAACGGGAACCACTAATCATGCCTGCAATTCATTACAGAGGTCCAAAAAATTTAACAACTTAGTGATGGAAAAATTTACCTACATATGGGCAATAATACAAAGGTGATAGTATTGCACTAGGGGATGTCACTATCAGTTTTAGTAAAGATCGAGTTTTAATATTACGAGATTGTCTTTATGTACTTTCCATTAGAAGGAACTTAATTTTCATTTCTAGATTGGTTAAAGACGGATATTTAGTTTATTTTAATAATTTTGTGGTTATTAAAGATAATAAATGAATTATCTGTTTTGTTACATTGGTGGATGATCTTTATGTTATTACTCCAATATCTCCTACACTACAACTGACTGAATTAAATAACACATTTAATTTATCATAAAAGAGAAAGGATCATTCTTTAATGAACCAAACGTTTCAATGGCACTTATGCATAGGTTATATTAATCTAAAAAGGATAAATAGACTAGTAGAAGATTGAACTTTGAGTTCATTAGAAGTGGAGGCACTTTTTGTCTGTGAGTCCGGCTTAGAGTGTAAGATGACCAAGAGATCCTTTTTGGCCAAAAGCTATAGAGCTAAAGAACCGTTAGAACTGGTTCACTCTGATGTGTGTGGTCCTATGAATATTCGGGATAGAGTTGATTTTGAGTACTTCGTCAGTTTTATTAACGACTACTCAATGTATGGATACATTTACCTGATGCACCGTAAGTCTGAATACTTTAAAAAATTCAAAAAATTCAAGGTAGAGGTAGAGAAGTGTATGGGTAAAAGTATCAAGTCATTACGATCCGACCATGGTGGCAAGTACCTCTTTGGAGAGTTTAAAGATTACTTATCAACAGAAGAGATTATATCCTAGTTAACTACACCAGACACTCCACAGTAGAATGATATAGCATAAAGAAAGAATATGACACTTATAGAGATGGCTAGGTCGATGATGAGTTATTTAGAATTACCCAATTCATTTTGGAGACTTACATTAGAGACAGTGATTTATCTTCTAAACTTTGTACCTTCTAAATCAGTACCTTCAACTCTCATAGAATTGTGGACTGGACGCAAGCTTAGTTTGAGACATATTCAGATTTGGGGGTGTCCAACACACGTGCTGAAAGAAAATGCGGGTAAGTTGGAATCGAGGACAGGAGTCTGTTTCTTTGTCGAGTATCCCAAGGGAACGAATGGTGGTTTATTTTATAATCTTAAGGATCATAAGGTCTTTGTTAGCACTAATGCCCGATTCTTGAAAGAGGATTATATTATGGATCACAGGCCCAAAAGTAAGATTGTTCTGGAAGAATTGAGATAAAATAGCAGTAAAACGGAAGAGGAACCACAAGTCACTGATATTCCATTGCCTCGTCATAGTGGGAGAATTATTGAAACAGGTGCAAATCTAGAACCAGATCAAGGTGTTGCCATTAACATGCCAAACAAGCGTGTGGGTAATGGTGCACATGGTTCAGATTCTACACCGTGCGTTATTGCTAGTACATAGACACAGGTAGTGCCTCGTTGTAGTGGGAGGGTTGCTCATTAACCCGATTGGTGTATGTTCTAGGGAGAGTCTTTTGACAGGATCTCAGAAGAACTGAATACCGAATGATGTAACTACAATGAAGCACTCCAAGACAAAGATGTAGATGTTTGAAAAAGGCTTTGAATTCAGAGATGGAATCTATGTGTTCTAATCAGGTTTGGGAACTTGTACAACCACCTAAAGGATAAAATCCATCAGATGTAAGTGGATCTACAAGTGGAAGAGAGGAGAAGACGAAAAGGTAGAAATCTTCAATGCTAGACTTGTTGCAAAAAGATTTACTCAGAAAGAAGGGATCGGTTATGAGGAAATCTTTTTACCGATAGTCATACTTAAGTTTATCCGGATTCTCTTATCCATTACGGTTCATTTTGATTATAAAATTAGGTAAATTGATGTCGAGACAGCTTTTCTTAACGAAAGTCTTGACAAGTGTATCTATATGATACAACTAGACGGTTTCATAACAAAAGGCCAATAGCACATGTTGTGCAAGATTAAAAGATCAATTTATGGACTTAAGTAAACATTGAGGTCTTAGAATACTTGGTTTGATCAAACCATAAAGTCTTATCATTTTGATCAGAGTCTAGATGAGTCATGTGTGTACAAAAAGCATGACGGAAGCGTGATGGTCTTTCTAGTACATTATGTAAATGATATCTGGCTCATCAAATATGATGTTGGGGTGTTATTGTGAGACCCTACCCATTTTCTTTTTCGATATTTTTCGACGCGCGTTTAGTGTTTTTGTTGCAGCATGTTTGTATGCTTTTTGATGCATGTTTGGATTTAGATATGCATGCGGGGTTGGTTCCCGGGGTCGTCGGGCGATGTGATGCAGGTTTTAAAAAAAAATATTTTCGTGACCTATAAATATCTAGCTTAGATATTTTCAAAAGATAATTTTCAAAACATCTCAGCTAAGTTTTTAAATGCTTAACTCATCTTCCTACGTTAAGATTCTCGATACTCGTTAATTAAATTTAATTACTAACAATTTAGTTTAATCAGCATCTTAAAAAATTTTTAAACCCTTTCTCTTAACTTATTTGACCACCGGATAATCAAGTCCACCTAAATGTTTGACCCTGTCAAAATTATAAATTTTCTTAAGGGGGTATCGTCAATCTCGAACTATCGAACGTGGATTCCATAAATAATTAATATTCACCATATAATTAATATCGCTATCCAACTCTCTAAAAATATAGACCCATATAAGATCGCACCTTCTAATAAATTAAAATAACGAATATTAAATATACGCAAATAATAATTATTTTAGGATTAAAAGTATATGCACTCTTATAGTAACTTTAGGGTGCGAATTAATATATATAGTCAGTATAAAATTAATTATCCCAATGTGTCATGTTCAATACACACAAAGTGTACTAGCATAGAAAGTTAGAATAATTGACGACACTATTATCTTTTTTCCGTAACCAAGATATTTATATTCTACAGTCGTACCGATGGTATGTCCATTTCTATCTAAACTGCGAACAAATACTTATATTCTGCAATAACCCATAATCTGGTCTTCTGTGTGCAGGTCGTATTCTATATACCAGATTAAATATTATACAGAATAAAAGACATCCATGCTTAACGTTAAAGAAATGATATTACATACATTACTCATTATGATTATCATAAAATAAAAAATTAATTTTATTAAAATAAAATTAAATACTAAAACTAAATAAATCTATAGTTTTCAGTATACAACTCTAACACATGCTTCATGAGGTGTGGACTCAACTTTTGGTCTTTCAGCTCCTACACCTTGGTGTTGACTCAGAGTCAATATGATGTCGACCCTTTTATTTCTTCAGTCCTTTGAGTTAAAGTTTGGTGTCGATTCATATCTGCAGTGGTGCCGACTCGAGGCTTCATGTCTTCTATGGTGTTGACTTATGTCTGCGTTGGTGTCAACCTAGCCAAAAGACTTTAGCTACTAAAATTTTGGTATCGACACAAATCTGCAATGGTGTCGACTCAACCAAAAGACTTTGGCTATTATAAATTTGGTGTTGACTTATATTTGTTGTGGTGTCAACCCAAACTTCTAATTTTTCAGAGGATACCTTGGTGTCGACTCATTCTATCTCTAGTGTTGATAGAAGATAAAAGGTATCTAGAGAGCTACTTTGTGTCGACTCGTGTGAGCATTGGTGTCAACACAAGTTTGTTAGGGTTTGGGGATTAATTAGTGTCAACTCATATAAGCACTAGTGTCGACACATGTTGAGTGTTGCCCAAATAGGGACTTGGTGTTAACTCATGAGACTCTTGGTGTCGATATGATTATCAGAAAGTCCAGAGGTTCTCTTGGTGTCGACCCATGCATATGTTGGTGTCGACTCCTCTTGTTCTTCGAGCCTCGACTTAATATCGACTCATCCACTTACTGGTGTAGACTCAACTTGAGTTCTGGTCCAATACTGAAGGTGCGAACCTAATTGATCATTGGTGCCGACTCAACTAGTTTTCCTAAAATGTCTCAAGCAAAGCTTAGTAGTGTCGACCCTAAGTCTTGATGGTGTCGACACTTGAGTTTATCAAGCAGACTCTGCTTGTAAGTGTCGACTCAAAAGGCTAATTGGTGTTGACTCAAAAATTCTATTTGAGAACACTGAGTGTCAATCCATTTAGCGTCAAGTGTCAACTCAAATGATAAAAGGTGTCGACTCATAAGCGTATAGTGTTGACTCAATCTTTTTAAAAAATATTTAATTTAATTTCTCTTTGAACTTTAATTAGAAAATATCTTTTAATAAAATCATTAAAAGTCATATGAAATGCCCTTAAGCTAATAATATCTCTTTTCTTATTTTTATGATGGCAACATTTTCTGAAAAGCATTTTAAAAAAAAAGTTTTAGATAAGGGTATTCCCCTTATCATTGTGCCTTAATAAGATAGACAGCCATATCACATATGGCATAATAGATCATTTAATCAATAGTCAAAGTGAGAAATGATATCAATTAGACAGTCATTGATAGATCCACACATGATATGTAGAAAAAAGAGTTCATCATTCATATTCATGAAAGCTAAAAGGTTTGAATTACCAAGCATCAATGCGATTCCATAAGAGATTCATCCACATAATGTTTTTAACAAAAGTTACAACCAAATTTAAGAACAGAAATGTTCCATAATGTTTCAAAATCAACCATAATAACTGAAATGAAATGTTTTACCAAACAATCAACCATACATTCAAACAATCAACCACACAAACCAACAGAAATAAAATATTTTTCAGAACAATAAAAAAATTTCTTCTTTCTCCCTTTTTGTCATCATAAAAAAGGGGTTGCCTCAGAACTTATCCATCTATCTTTTGAAAGCCTTCTTTTCTTCTTGCTTTTTCTTCCTTTTAGCTGCTCTTTCCTTGGAATATTAAGCTTTTTATGATTCTTTTTCCTTTATCTTGAGCATCTCAAAGGTGGCTAGAAGTGTCAGTTCTTGTTTTCTCTTGAGTCTTGCTACCTTCTCTATAGTTGTTTCTTTTTTCTTAAACTGATTGGCCCATGCATCCTTGAGCCCTGCCAGATGTTCTTCAACCTTCCTCCAGTTTTCTTGAACTGCATTGACTACGTCTTCATCGTATTCTTTACAAACTCGGTGCAAATATCGTAGGTTAGCTTGAACAATCTAGTCAATGCTTTTGGCCATGTTTTGGCTCAGGGTATAACCGGCTTCACAAGCTTGCTCCACTTCTTTCCTTAGACCTTTCATTTTGTTACTTAAAACAACAATGCCTTCAGCAACAATGTCAACGCAGGTACTCAGGTTAAAAATCTCATAGTCAACCTTTTTGTGAATGGATTGTAGAGATGAGAAAATTATGGTGCTTAGGTTATGAACTAATGAAGTTAACTTAGGTAGCTACTAAGAGGATGAAGCTGTAAGCTATGATGAGGATGAAGGAGCGAATTTATCATAATGGGGATGAGCAAAGGAGGATGAAGCAAAGCGTGACAGAGAGGAGTATCTAGGAGAGTGTGGCTCAAAGGGAATGGGCAAAATAGGGGATCTAGGATTAAGAGAATGAGGAGTTTGATTTATAGAGGGTGACATTAGAGGGAGAGGTGAAAGTTTTCCTATTAGTCTAAACACCGTTAACTTGAATGATATGCATGTGCTTCAGAGTGGTTTTTTCATATAGAGAGTGATTAGGGAAAGGAATCCCTTTCTCCTTAATCAAATCTAAACCAAAGTTCCTAAACACCTTAGTCAGATACATCTTGTGGGGTAGGAATGTGTTAGATTTTGAGTGGGTCTGGAGCATGTCAAAGATAAAAAGAAATCCTAGGTCAAGTTTTTGGCCTTCAATAATACACCACATAATGAAGATGTGCATGAAAGTCACATCTCCAAATTTTTCAGATTTGAGTAAGAAAATGTGGTTTACAAAGTGGTGCAGAAGCCTCATCTCTAAGCTTAGTGAGTTGGCTTCTAGAGGTTTTGTTGGGTCCATAGATTGAATGTTAAAAAATTGTTTAACGACTTCATGAAAAGAAAAGAAATCAAGGGTTCCCTTCTTCTGGTGGCAAGGGACACGAATGCCTCCATTTGAAATGCCTAGAATAGAGTTCAAGGTCTTGGAATCAAATGAAATTTTAATGTTATTAACCCAGGTTGTGATTTTGGTATGCTTGAGGGGGTCAGAGATCTACATGTGGGCATAAAATAGCCTCACAAGATAAGGATAATGGGAGTCTTGGATTTTCAGAAGGTTCGTTCACCATAGGGTGTCAAACCATTGAGTAAAACACATTCCAGTAAAGTTAATGAAGGAGAAGTTGATTGACTTACCAGATAGTATTTTTTGGTTGGCAAAGTGGAGGTAAAACTGATTTTTTATGGTCGTCGATTGGAACTTCAACGCCGCTTCAAATCCCATCTCCTAGTTGAAAATTGTAGCCGTCTCCTTCTTCTTGTTCGAACGTGACTAGAGCCCTAGCTAGCATCCTTTCATTTGTTTCCCTTTTTCATAGTTCGTGGAGGCATTAAGTCGACACTAGGGTTTGGAAAACAATGGTTTCAAAGAGGGAGACAGAGAGTGAGTGAGAGAGAGGGAAATGAATAGTTTATTTGAGGCAGTTTTGAAAAGTGAACGAATTGAGAGCGCAAATTGAAAAAGAGGGAAAACCCACTTTTTTTAAACAAGATTTTGTGTTGACACTTTCCTTATGGGTGTCGACACTTTTCAAGTATCATAAAGGATACCCAAAACAAGCTTCTGTGTCGATACTGCCTTAGCAAGGGGCCATCACCTTCGGCTCTTAGTGTCGACACTTTCCATCTGTGTGTCGACACTTTTCATCCATGTATCGACACCTTTCGCAAGGCAAAATAGGATAATACATTCTGTTGACACCTCTCAGATAGTATAAATAGAGATTAAAATGCAACAAAAAGGCATTATAAAAATAGAATGTAATCATCAAATTAGAGCACATAACATACAAAATTCTCCTCTTATATAGAAAAATCTTTCTTCATTAAGAAATTTGGTGAAATATCAGCAAGTTAGTGGTCAGTGCCAACAAATTCAAGTTAAATGTTTCGTTTTTGTACAAGATCTCTAATGAAATAATGTCTGATTTCTATGTGTTTTATTCTTAAGTGCTGTATAGGATTCTTAGATATATTGATTGCACTAGTGTTGTCATATTTAATGGGAATGTGATCTAAGCATACATTATAGTCTTCTATTGCTATTTCATCCAAAGAATTTGTGTACAACAGCTACCAACTACTATGTACTCAGTCTCAGCTGTGGATAAGGCCACTGAGTTTTGTTTCTTACTAAACCAAGATATAAGAGAGTATCCTAGAAATTGGTAAGTTCCACTAGTACTTTTCTATTAATTTTATATCCAACAAAATATGTATCAGAATAGCCAAATAATTCGAAAGCTATCCCTCTAGAATAAAATAAACCTAAATTTTGTGTAGCTAAAAAGTATCTAAAGATTTGCTTAATAGCAGTCGTGTGTGATTCTTTAGGATTGGCTTAAAATCTATCACACTTGCATACACTAAACATAATATATATTCTACTAGCAGTTAAGTAAAGTAGAGATCCAATCATACCTTAATATCGCTTTTCTTCTACTCTCTTACCATTTTCATCTTTCCAATTTTGTTGAAGGGCACATAGGAGTTCCCATAGGTTTAGCATTCAACAAATCAAACCTCTTCAACAAGTCCTTAGTATATTTGGACTGATTAATGAAAATTCTTTCTTGTTTTTGTTTGATTTTTTGATGCCACAATTTTCGTAGACATCATTAAAAGAATGATTTCCTTAATTGCTTATGAGAAAATAGCTCATATATTTTTTTTTAAAGTAAACATACCGATTCAAAAGGATAAGTCCAATAAGAGGGAAACTTTAATATAACAAAGAGGAATTCCCAATATTACTAAAGTACTTTCCAAGTTTGAAGGTTAAAACATTACATAACCAAACTAACTAATAAACTCTTGCACAGTCTTTGTTACGTCTTCTTCCGCTGCGAGGAGGATCCAGGGCTCCTCCTCTTCGTTCAGGATGACTTTCTTGTAGAATTCTTCTTTACATGGCATTAAAATACTGTGAGCTGTAAGGCTCAGAAAGAACAACTATAAGCTTACTAACCTACCCATAACACACTAATGCACAACAATATACATACATAGAGGAGCAGCTATGTTTAGTACTAATACAGAAGGGTTTCAACATAAATTTACAAATGTTCTTTGTTCAAGTGACTAATACATATGGAGGAACAACAACTCAAGGGATGAAGACATGACCGATACGTATTATAGACCGTCAAGAAAAGCGACTCCATGGCAAAGTCATTCCTTTCGTCAAAGTATGGAGGAACAACTCAAGGGACAAACTACGTAGAAAGAGAGATCGACACGAAGGAAAATAAATATCCAGAGCTCTTCGCGAAAGCTATGACGTTATTAACCTAACTCGGGTCAAGTTTGGAAGATCAAACTTCTTAAAGGTAAGGAGAGTGTGATATCTCGAAAAAAATAGAATTCAATTAAACAAATAAATATATAAATAATAAATAGTTATAATAATAATTACACTAATGACTTTTCAGTTACGACTGTTACATACATAAATATGTCAATTAATTAAAAATTTAGTACGGAATAATGATGTTTAATTATAATAAGTAAAAAAATAAAAATAATACATAAAAAAAAAATATATATATATATATATATAATAATAAAAATAATAATATTTATTTAATTACAATATAACTACAAACTTAATAAGAGAATTAATAAGATTTAATATTATGTAACCGGTGGATTTTTTTAGAAGCCATTCACCGAGCCGTTACTGAGCCTTATGTCTTCAGTATATATGGCCATGTTTGGAATGGCGAATATGAAGGCCGAATTGGACTATTAGTCCGAAGTATGGTATAATATCATGTTTATTTGCATAAAAATTCCTTCGGATTATATATCCGAATGGATATGGTATCCCAAAATATGGGATAATTAAGTCAGGGGGGTCTGTGGGATTGGGAAGCCAGGGATTAGGATAAAATAGAAAATTAAAAATATACCCTCATCTATATTCAGCCACTGAAGCCCTAATCTATTCTCTATTCCATTTGTTCTAGCTTTGAGGAAGGAGCAACAACAGAAATGAAATTGATTTTGGAGTTCGATCATCAGTGCCATCGGTGATGCTATTCCGGCGAGTTCCAAACATCGATTACCAGTTCCAAACGTGACAAAGAATGTGAGTTTGAACAATGCATCGAATTTGAACAATGTATCCATTATAGAACACGAATAGCTAATTTTCGGCGTTAATGGACTATCTCTATCTCTATCTTTCAATGGTCTTCTTTTATGTTTTTTAGCTTTCAGGTTTTGTCTTCTTTTATTTCTCTCTCTTTGTCCGTTCTTGTGCTGTCTTGATGGTTGTTGTTGGCTATTACCTTTAAACTTGGGATAAAGAGCGAGTCGCGTAGAATTGAAGCAACGCTAGTAACTTAATCTGCCACACACCCAAGCATTGTGTACAATGATAAATATACCTGCATTATTTTCAGAACAATCACAAATCTGTGACAAAAAAGGTTAAATGTTTTCTTAAACCATGAAATGCACCAAACAAGAACACTTGTATCTAACTTCATTCTGGTAAACTAGTTTTCTCAATCTTTTTCAGCATAAATGTTTCATAACATTGGCAAAAATTTACTAGGAATCTCACTCCTAACTCCTACTAACATGAATTTATTGTAAGCATGACATCTATCAAACAGAGTAATTGTGGGCAACGTTGTTTATGTTGTTTGTAATAATTGTTTGGACCAAATAATGAAAGAGTTTGAAGTAGAAAAATGAAAATTATGAGCTTGCATTAAGAAAATAAAAATTATGAACTATTAGCTTATTTAAAAAATTAAAAAACATATTTATTAGTTTTTTTACTACAAGGGTAATCATGAAAATTAACAAATATAATCTTATCTCACATTATCCAATCCCACCTAAAGCAAACTTGAGTTTGTGTAATTCATTAAATAATTCTCCCCAAATCAAATACAAAAAAACTAATCACACCTCATTCGTAATCCCACCTCATTATTAATCCATACACTAATTCCACCTCATTACTAATCCTACTCAATTCATATCAGTTATTAAACGAGCCCTATATGTATTAGGTTTAGGTTGTATTCGGGTGAGGAGGGTGAGAAAGAGAAAGAGAAAAAAAGAAAAGAAAAAGAAAAGAAAAAAAAGAAGAGAAGAGCAGCGCACACTGGGGCCAACCCACACCACAGCCACACCCTATCGCCACCTCTGGTGTCGTCATCATCACCGATGCTGTCCACACCGACCACCACCACCAACAACCCCCTCGTCGCCGCTAGCCACCTTCCTCCTCTCTCTCTCGGTCTCTCTCTTTCTCATCTCTCTCTCTCTCTCTCTGTGTCTCTCTTTTTCTCATATATATATATATATATATATATATACTGTAGAGGATAAGGATTGGAATTTACTGGACCTGTCCAAGCTGGCTAAACTTTCAGGGCTGGATTCCACATGTTCGCCTGCACAAGAAAGGAGTGAGATGCCTACCGGTGGCTTTATACCGGTGGACCCTCCGATGATCAAGTCAAGCAAGGATTTTTAGAGGGGAGAGAAGAACTTGAGAGAGTATTTTGATAGAGTTTTCTCTAATGAAAAGTGAGCATACCTTTGCCTTTTAGAATAACGGCTATTTATAGGAAGAAATAAACTTGACTCGCCTTTAGAGCCCGACCCGACCTGAGTAAGTTGGGTTGTACTCTCTCTCTGTGATCAATGCATAACTGTCAATCTGATGGTAACCTATCGGTGCCATCATTATATTTTTCTGCAAGTTCTATATGTCATGTCAAGCTGTCCATCAGTACTCAGACCTAATCTATTCTTGGCTAAGTTAACTCTTTTTGACACCCTAGTCCTAGAGTTGGTCCAACCACTACCGGACATGAGCTATTGATCTTAGGTATCGACCCTCGAGCTCAACTTTGGGAGTTGTACAGCTCGTTCTACTCGAACATGAATGCCGAGCATTCTTTCTCATGACGCCGAGCACCTCTTCATTAGGGTCGGTATTGAACCCCTTCTGAGCTCAGAACCAAAAATCATCGCACGAGTTCACCTATCCCGAGGTCTTCAGACCTCGGGCACAATGTCTGTATTGCTAGGCTCAATGCCTGAGCTAATATGTGTATGCCGAGGTACAGGTCGAGGATGAAAGGACTGTTGCGCTATACGGTCTTCCACGTGTGCTACACGTGGCTCTGATCGGAACCTGATCCCCCTCAATTGCCCCATCACCTTGCTGTTGTTCGGGGACTCAAGCTGTTGGAAGGTGATGCGATGACTTTGCTCGATTTGTCGCTTCACCCTTTGATCGGGAGGCTTGTTGAGCAAGCTTTGTTGGCGTATTGTCTCTTAGCCTTCTTACACACCAATTGTCACTTTCGACACATAGCGGTACCCTATCGTCTCTGTGGTGCATTTATTGCTTGTATTGAATGCACATTAAGTGCATACGATGTTAGCTGTACCTTAGGTACAGGAATATTGGTCGTCTCTTTCAGTAAATGTCAATCATTAGCGTTTATGACGGTTGGAGAGTATGAATTTGTGGCTCGAACAACATTTAGAGTGATATATTTTGAGGTTGTGCATATTACTTGCTCGGCTTAAGGGTTCCGAGCATCACTCTTGCTTGGGTTAGTCATAGCCCTTTCTCCTGAGCTGTTTTGTGGCCTGCATTAACTCCGCATTTAATTCGTATTGCGCACCCTGCCCCATGTGCTGTAACCCTTAGTGCTTCGTTGGAACGAAGTGGGTACGTATAAAAATGGGATGGTCCCTCTCTCTATTCTCTTTACAAACTTCAGGCTCTCAAGCTTTGGACGATTTTTAGCGGCTGTTCCCCATCTTCTTCGATAGCTCCTCTCCTTCTCCTCTAGTGGTCTTCACCATTCTGGGGCTTATTCTATATTGAGGTATTTCTTTTGTTCCATCATATTTGGTCGTTTACAAATTCTTACTCGTATTCCTCTAGCTTCTTCGTCACCGTGTCACGGTCCTGGTGGCGGTCAAGGCCTGGATGGTGGTTTGGCACCCTGCTTCCGCCGTTTTGCCGCTGGCAGTGGCGGTGAAAGCCTAGAATGCATGCATATGCATATATCTGTATATACATATATGCACATACATATATAGGTACATACATGTATATATGTACACACATATATATATATATATATATATATATATATATATATATATGTATGTATACAAATGTATTTCGCATATGCA
>JAOTRH010146631.1:0-13508 GCA_034768845.1 Heliamphora exappendiculata | reverse complement strand
ATTTATGGAAGGCTTTCCCTGGAAATCAATGGCCACTCATGGCTGTTGGTTTCCAGACTTCAATTGCAATAGAATGGGCAATTCAATTGTAATTGAATCTGCTATTGAAATCTGGATTTCAATGGCCAATGAAATTCACAGATTCCAACAGAATCCTCACCGGTCTCTCCTCGTAGGTGATGTCGTCCTCAACTCAGTCCAATCCAACACATGTGAAAGATTCGGTTCATACTTACACAACACAAATACATGAAAAACGTTGTGCACGGACGCTAACTGTATTGGCAAAGCAAGGTGATAGGCTACCTCTCCAGTCACTAAATGTTTGCGAATTTCCACAATCTTCTCCGTGGTCTCACACATGAGCTCTAGCCCCAACACGATTGTCTCACCAATGTCTGCCCAACAAATAGGTGACCTACAAGGTTTATCGTACAATGCCTCATAAGGTTCCATTTCAATGCTTGACCGATTACTATTGTTATAAGCAAATTCTACCAGTGAAAAATAGTCCTCACATGACCCACAAAAGCCTAGAATGCATGCTGGCAACATATCCTCAAGTATGTCAATGGTGCGCTCTCACTGACCATCTTTCTAAGGATGAAAGGCAGTACTGAGAAGCAGGCTCGTACCCTTGGCTGACTGCAAACTCTATCAAAATCGTGAAGTAAAATAGGGATCCCGGTCTGAAATGATAGAAACTGGCACTTCGTGGAGTCTGATGATCTCGTTCACATACAGCTTGCTAAGCTTATCAACCGAATCTGTCATGCGACATACATAGGGTTAACATCATTAACAATTTTTCAAATTCACATATTTCATATACATTCATGTTAAATTAGCTAAAAACTCCAATAAGCACCTCACGATTCTTTTATTTCCCAAGAATTCGCATTGTTTGTTCAAAACCCCAATTTATCAACTCATGATTTCTCCATTTCATAAATGTTCATAGAATTTTTGCACAAATAATGTAAAACCACCACTAATTTGCTAAAAATCAAGTTGATTTAGTAATTTGAGTTCATTAATCCTAAAAGTCCCAATTTCTTCAAAATTTAACCCAATCCAAAACCCTAACTCATCATTTTTCAATCCATTCATCTTTAACAGCAATCAACATGATATAATCATCTTAAATGAGGAACAAACGGAGCAAGGGAGGCTCCAAGAAACACCAAATCTAACCCTAGGGCTCAAGTTTTCATTTAGAGAGAGGAAGAGTTGAAAAGAATGAGGAGCAAAATGTTCCAAATCCGCAACTTAAGTTGCCGCTGTCGACACCCGCTCGAGTGATTAATGCTGTGCAAGCCCCGAGGAAAAGATATATACATGGTTCAAATTTTATGCTAAACACCACAAGGCTCATCCAAATAGCTCTCAATAATTGTTTTCATGCATTATCAAGCATATAGTTATTTTCGCTTAACATTACCACGGTTAAATTTTAATTCTTACATGCAATTAAATACTTAACCATTTATACCGAAAATACCACAACATGATTTTATTTAATCATTATAATTTAAAAGTGACCGGATCCCTACACTTTATTTTTGCTCTTAAAACTTTGAATTCTCGGTATCTGTCGGTGCTTTCCAAATAGATGCAATGCTTTCCATCGGTAAATCTGGTGGAGGAACAATTGGATGAGTATGTGGACCACTGTAATCTATATCATACAACCCCGAATTTATACTTGACGCATCCACCTCTCCTACAAAAATCAACACCTCAGATGCTAATTATTCATAGATGGAAAAAACTAAGTGCATAAATCATGTGCACGGAAAACCAGTCACAATCTTTTCACTTTCTCACATCTTTGGCAGACCGTAATCTATGCACTACATGTGCAGAGAACTACTATTCATAGTTCTCTCACTGTAAGAGGACTATGACTTGTGCGCCACATCTGTGTAGCAAGATATCAATAACGAGGACCATAACAGAATCAATCACAGTCCTCTCAAAAAGAATTCACACCTTTATGTGGGCTCTTTAGAGATTCTTGCATGTATATGTTTAGAAGAGACAGAGAAAGAGGAAGAAAGTTTATTAGGATACAAACCTTTTGACAAGCAACGTGAGATGAGAAGGAGAAAGAAAAGAAAAATGATGAACATGGTAGTGGTGGTGCTGGTGTTAGTCTTTAGCTCCATTGGCAATGGGAATTAAGCAGAGATGATGAATGACTACTTGTGGTGATGGTGAAAGGGGGAAGGAAGAAGAAACAATGAAGTGAATATCACTAAAGAAGCATGAGAAATTAGTTATATAGTGCGGATGGAATTAAAATCGTCGCTATTCACATAATAATTAGGTGCAATGTACTAATTTGGCTACGAACAATGTTACATTACATCAATTATCGTATACTTACAAATATGGGTGGGCTCTACACCAATACTTGATATATATGGGTGGGCTCCACACTAAGTACTTGATGTGAAACCCACTATATTATTTAATGATTTATGCATTTCTAGGGTTTTTGGCAAGGTAATGACATGGGTTTGTCAGATTGGAAAATTATTCAGTGTCATTATACTTAAATGCTAATTAAGTAACCCTCTCTCTATGTAGACTGCCCAATTTGTGTATTACCGAAAATGTCCTTGAGGGACGTCCCATTTACTCCTTTAGATTCCTTGGCTGGATTTCACATTTCACACCTAGTCGCCCACCCTCATTTCCACCCTATTTCCTTTGTCATTGAGGTCTTTTAATGAGTAATTATTCTATAATGTCGAATTACTCCGTGAGATTATTTACACTACGATTTTATCGAATAATGTATATATTAACAAATATTTTGAGTACGATAATACTAATTCACTTTTGTTAATTAAAGATAGCAATTGGTCGCTTAGTTGGGTATCAAACGCAGTCTAACATCACGTTTGATAATCTGGATGATATTGAATAAGATAAGATGAATAAGTAATTTTTTGGGCTCACAAGTTCGAAATTATAGATAAAATTATATATTTTGTGAGATTTTCTCTCATGTTTAGACACATTAACATAAATAATTAGATAAGAGTTATAAAATTATTTATGTCCGTTTGATAATTAAGGAAGGAAAGTTAGTTTGGAATTTGAAATGTAGTATTAATAATACCACATAGTGATTATCATAATGCTATAAATGAGGGTGGATATGTTACTAATTCAATATTCACTCATTTATTAGTCCCAATTGCAGACAAATGCGAGACTGTTTAGAGAGATAAATTCTTATTCAATGGGCCCATATATTTTTTTTGGCTAATTAAATTCCCACAATTACATTGAGTGCGAGAGAGATAGATAATGGCAAATGCATAGGCATTTGTTAGCCGAGACTTAGAGATTGCAATAGGGCGAAACAGAGTTGGGCGGGGAGGGAATGCAATATTCTGTAGGGACCTGGTCCCTTGAAATTTAAAAGGGTTTATTTAAAACTTGTTGTGGTCTGTATGGTGGCATACGATTGAATGTTTAATTGTTGAAAAGAATTAAAACTTGATAATGATAACGAGTGTTAGCAATAATTATATGCGTGGTGTGTGAGAACAATTGTCCTGGTTGTTTGGGTAAGTCTTGAGATGTTTAGCTTATGATTTAATTCATTTGTACATCATTTATGCAAGGTCACCTTTAGTGTTGACCATTTGAGCGGTCAGAGATTTGCTCGAGCGGACTACTGGCAGAGAGTTCAGGTAAGTGGAACTAGTGGTAGAGATCCGCTCGAGCGGACTAGTGGCAGAGATCCGCCTGCCCGTGAGACAATTTCATAAAAATATAAATTACAAATCATATCACTAAAGAATCGTAATTGCATTCCTAGCCACATTCTCAAAACCAATTATTTGAACTTTTGTTATTAATTGCTTAACTCATATTTCCATGTTAAGATTCTCGATATCCGTCAATTAAATTAAATTACTAACAATTTAATTTATTTGGCTTCTTAAAATTTCTTAAACTCTTCCACTTAACTTATTTGACTACCGAATAATTAAATCCACCTGCAAGGTTTGGCCCGGTCAAAACTTATAAGTTTCTTTAAGTAGGTATCGTCAATCCCGAACAATCGAGATGTGAATTCTGTTAATAATTAATATTCTTCATATACTTAATACTGCTATCCTACTCACCAGGAATATTGACTCGTAAAAGATCGCAACCTCTAATGAATCAAAACAACAATTATTAAATATACGCAAATAATAATTATTTCAGGATTAAGAGTATAAGTACTCATAATAATCTTGGGGTATGAATTAATTTATATAATCAGTATAAAATTAATTACCCCCAATGTGGTCCTGTTCAATATACAAAGTGTACTAGCATAGAGAGTCGGAACAATAGATAATGCTATTATCTGTTCTCCGTAATCAAGACAAGCTTGCTAAAACTTTGTGCTACGGTCGTACCGATGGTTTATCTAATTCCAACTAAACTATGAACCATAAATTTGTATTTTGCAAGAACCTATAATCTGATCTTCTGTGTACAAATTGTACTATACACACCACATTAAATATTGTACCGAATAAAAGATATCCATACATAACATTAAAAAAATGATATCGCATACATTGTTCGTTAAGATTCTCATAAAATGAAAAATAATTGTATTAAAGAATAAAATAAATTACTAAAACCAACAAAATCCATGGTTTTTTAAAATACAATCACGACAATCTTTCACTTATACTCAAAATCATGCTGCCATACATCTAATTCTCATGCCCTTTACATGACTATCAAAAGTCTTAGCCGGTAAACTCTTTGTAAAAGAATCTACAAGATTTTCCCATGATGTAATCTTGGTCGTAGCAGTATCACATTTTTGTACAATTTCTCGTATCAGGTGATATTTACACTCAATGTGATTTCTTTTCTTGTGAACTCTTGGTTCCTTCGAGTTGCAGCCGCTCCGCTATTGACACAATAAAGTGTAATAGTTGATTGAACTGAAGGCACCACATTTAGATCCAATAGGAAGTTCCTGAGTCAAACAGCCACCTTGGTTACTTCAGAAGTTGCTACGTACTCGGCCTCCATTGATTATATTCTTTACTGTAGTCTAATGCTCCTGCTCTAACTTAGAATGATATCTACTAACCATGCCAACGGCAAAGTAGAAACGTGTCTAGTACAAAGCATAAAATACATTAGGCTTTCTACTGTTGAAGCATAAAGAACCGCCTCATCTTCTTTATCTCATCAGGTGTCTTAAGACACTAATCATTGGATAGAGTGATTCTATGCTTGAAAAGGAAAAATCTTTTCTAGAAATCTCACATGCTAAAATGAGCAAGGATGTCATCGCTATATTTTGCTTGTGATAAGCCCAGCATCTTTTATTTTTGATCTCGCAAAAGCTTGATCCTAAGGATGTGATTGGCTTCTCCCAATTCATTCATATCAAACTGTCCAGATGACCATACTTTTATCGAAGATAACACCCCCATATCATTTTCGATGCGCAGGATATCATCTACATAAAATACTAAAAAGACCGCCACGCTTTCGTCACCCTTCTTGTACACAAATGACTCATTTGAACTTAGATCAAAATTATAAGATTTTATGGCCTAATCAAACTGAGTATTCCATGACCTCGATGTCTGCTTAAGTCTATAAATGGATCTCTTAAGCCTGCACAACATGTGATTCTGGCCCTTTACTATGAAATCGTCTAGTTGTACCATATAGATACACTCGTCAAGACTTCCATTAAGGAAAGCTGTCTTGACATCTATTTTCCAAATTTTGTAATCGAAATGAGCTACAATTGATGAGAGAATTCAGATAGACTTAAGCATGAATATCGGTAAAAAAGTTTTCTCATAATCGATCCTTTCTTTCTGAGTGAACCCTTTTACGAAAAGCTTAGTTTTGAAGGTTTCTACCTTTCCGTCTATTCCTCAATTCCCCTTGCATATCCACTTGCATCCGATGAGTTTTATCTCATCAAGTGGTTCTACAAGTTCCTAGACCTGATTAGAATACATAGATTTCATCTCTCAATTCATAACCTTTTGCCAAATATCTACATCTTTATCTTGGAGTGCTTTGTTATAGTTACATGATTGGTATCTAGTTCTACTAGGATGCTGTCAAAAGACTTTTTCAAGAACATATACTGATCGGGTTGATGAACAATCCTTTCACTACGACGAGGCACTACCTGTGTCTATGTACTAGCAGTAATGCGCTGTGCAGAATCTGAACCTTGTGCACCATTATCCACATGCTCGTCTACATGTTAATGGAAGCATCCTGATTTGGTTCAGGATCTGCACTTATCTTGAAAATTCTCCCACTATAATGAGGCAATGCGATATTAGTGACTTGTGGTTACTCTTTCGTTCTACTGGTATTTCTTCTCAATTCTTCTAGAATAATTTTACTTTTGGGCCTGTGCTCCATAATATAATCATCTTTCAAGAATTATGCATTGATACTAATAATGACTTTCTGATATTTAGGATTATAAAATAAATCACCATTCATTCCCTTAAGATACCCGACAAAGAAACAAACTTCTGTCATCGATTGTAATTTACCCGTATTTTCTTTCAGCACATGTGCTGGACACTCTCAAATTCGAATATGTCTCTGACTAGGCTTGTGTCCAGTCTACAATTCTATAGGAGTAGAAGGTATTGACTTAGAAGGTACCAAGTTCAGAATATAAGCCGCTGTCTCTAATGCAAGTTCCCAAAATGAATCGGGTAATTTCGAATAACTCATCATCGACCTTACCATCTCCATAAGAGTCCTATTTCTTTTTTTATTACACTATTCTGTTGCGGAGTGTCCGGTGCAGTCAACTGGGATGTAATCCCTTTTGATGACAAGTAGTTCCTAAACTCTCCAAAGAGGTACTTGCTACCACGGTTGGATCGTAGTGATTTGATACTTTTACCCAGATGCTTCTCTGCCTCCATCTTAAATTCTTGAATTTTTCAAAGCTTTCAGACTTACGGTGCATCAGGTAAATGTATCCATACCTTGAGTAGTCGTTAATGAAACTAACGAAGTACTCAAAGCCACCTCTAGGCTAGATAGTCATAGGACCACACACATTAGAGTGAACTAGTTCTAACAGTTTTTTAGCTTATAGCCTTTGACCAAAAAGGGCCTCTTGGTCATCCTACCCTCCAAGTAGAACTCACAAATTAGAAGTGCCTCCACTTTTAATAAACTCAAAGGTCTATCTTCTACCAGTCTATTTATTCTTTTTAGATTAATATGACACAAGCGCAAGTGCCAATGAAACGTTTAGTTTATTAAAGAAGAATCTTTTCTCTTACATGATAAATTTGATGTGTTATTCAATTCAGTTAGTTGCAGTGTAGGAGAGATAGAAGATATAACATACAGATCATCTACCAATATACTAAAATAAATAAATTTTTTATTTTCTTAATAACCACAGAGTCATTAAAATGAATAGAATATTTATTCTTCACCAAATTAGAAATTAAAATTAAATTCCTTCTAATAGAAGGTACAAAATGACAATCTTTTAAAAATAAAATCATATCTCTACTAAAACTGAGAGTAATATCTCCTACTGCAACTGCTGCTACTTTGGTATTATTGCCCATATGTAGGTAAAATTTTCCATCACTGAGTTGCCTAGTTTCCTAGAACTCCTGCAAAGAATTAAAGACATAATTAGTGGCTCTTGTATCTACACACCAGGTACCGGTAGATAACACCGCTAAACATGTTTCAACCACCAATGAACAGAAATTACCTTACTTGTTCTACTTATTGAGAAAAACTAGATACTACTTTTTCTAATGCCTCAACTGGTTATAGTGATGGCACTTGTCTTTCGATTTCTTTATACCAGCTTTTGGCCCCTTAATTGTTTTTGGATCTATGCCTCTCTATTTCTAAATATTTTCCTTCTTATTACCTTTTGACTTAGAGGAAGAACCTTTTCGGCCATATGCACACACATGGCTTCCTAAGAACACCATCGGCTGCTTGAAGTTCTTTAAGAAGTTCTACCAATAAAAAGCTGAGCTTATTCATGAAATAATTCAGGCAGAATGGCTTAAAGCTATCAAGCAGGAATTTGAGTATGATATTGACCTGAGTTTTTCTGTCAATCTCAGCTCCTAGGATTTTCAGTTCCTTTAGAAGACTGATCATCTTCAGAACATGATCCCTAACTGGGGGTGCCTTTAGCCATGCTTGTATTCATCAAAGATTTCATGGCCACTTTCCTAGCACTATTTTGATACCCAAACATTTCTTTGAGGTTCATAATCGTTTCATAGGCACTAGGCATACACTAATGTTGATGTTGCAATACATTTGACATGAAAACCAAAATATAACAGCAAGTCAACTGTTCAGTTTTTTGCCACTTCTAATAAGCCTAGATTTTCTGTTCAGTCGCCTCCTCATCAGGTACTGGTGGACAAATCTTAAATAATATAAATTTATAGTCCTCGACAGTTAAGATAATATCCAAGTTTCTTTTTCAGTCTACATAGTTTGGTCTTGTTAGTTTGTTTTCTTTGAATATGGTCGCAAGTGAATTGAAAGTCGTTTTAATCATGGGAATCACATAATTAAAAACCATTAATTATGACGAGCAAAAACTTTGAATTTTATTTTAAAAGATTCCCTCTACCATTTTATAGAAAAAAATTTCGTCAGTAGTCTGTTACCTTGTAAATAGCATGCCTCGATGGGAAGACATCTACTATCTGTTGTTTGTCTAGACAAGCCAATTTCTATTAATTTTACTATCCAGGCAACAGACCGTGCCAAGTAAAATTAAATAGTTGACGTAGTTTCGGTCCAGTAAATAATAACAGTGACCCGGATGGAAATGATACTATTATTTACAGTTAAGTGTTAATCACCACCTAATTTCGAATCAATCGTTTCGCAATGAACCCTTTAGATGCAAAAGTGATTCTTACTAACAATTATCAAGAATTATTTATGAAGGGGGCTCGTACCGGCGGTATCGCAATTAATTCTGTCTGATGGGGAGGAAGATTTTACTGCCAACACGCAGAATTAATTGCATCACCTACGAACTAGTGATAGAGATCGCAGAATTTATCTGTAAATAAATTTTCTCTCCCACTTAGTTTTTTTTAAAAAATTTAAGATTATAAAAACTGTTTAATTAAAATAAATTCATTAATTTTAAAAAATAACACGATCTGAAAGATTTCAATTTTTTCAAATCAGCTTTTTGTGTTTTAATATCTAACAAATGAAAAATTCTAAATGTTTTTAAAAAAAATTAATTTTAAATAAAACCAAGAATTTAATTTTATTTTTCAAATTACACATTTTTTCGAAAATTAATAATTTATTAAAATTAAACTATTTCTTTTAATTAATTCAAAATTTTAAATTAATTTTTACATTTTTTCAAAATATCCGATTTAATAAAAATTATCTTAAATTTGTTATTTTGTAACAAAATAAAATATCTAAAATTTTCTACAAAAAATTAATTTTAATTAAAAATTTTTATTTTATTTTTTCGTTACAAAAATTAATTAAAATCAAAATTTTCCAAATTAATTAAAATAAACAAAAAGTTTAAAATAACAATATATATCATTCACGCAGTTAAATAATATAAATATAAGATATATATGTCTCGATTTTATGATCAAATCGAAACTCTATTGAGTTTCATCCTCTTGTTAAACGATAAGCTTGAAATCATTCAATTTTATCAGAATCTGTTTTTCGGCATTCAAAACCTATCAAGAATCTTCATAACACATTCTTATAATTATACAACACCACTCGAGTCCCGAAACCACGAAAATAGTGGGCCATAACAGCCTAGTCAGTAGCCCCTGCCGGTAATTGCCGGCGCCGCCCAAGCCGTCGCATACGCGCGATTTTTTTTCATCTCATCTGACATCCGTTTCCACTCCAATCTTATCTAAAAAATAGCTTATAAAAAATACTATTTTTCTATCAAAAAACCAATTCAAAAACAGTCTCAAAAACAGCAGTCGAAAATTCTCGAAGAAGCTATCGCCGCTGCCGTCGCCGTTTCTCCCTCATTTTGTGGTTATTTTGACTCCCATTTTCTACTATTTTAACATTGATATATAGCCACATGATGTCTTGAAAGACGCCCTAAAAATAGTCCCGAAAAAGCATCAAAATAGCACCCGAAAATAGTTGTGCCGCCACCTCTGCTTGTCGTTGCTGCACTGTTTTTCGTGTCGCTTTTTGCAGCTACTTTTCACAACATTTTAGAGTATTTTTTAGTCATATTTTACTGATCTTTTATGCCTAAAAATCTTCTCAAATACAATTTCGAAAACACATCAAACAATTACCGAAAATTGCCCGAACTGCCGCCGCTGAAGGCACTGCCGATAGGGGTGTTTTGTGCCAGATTTTTCATGTTTTTGAAAATTGTTTTAATACTATTTTTAAAGCCTAAAAACTATAGAAGACTAGCTAAAAAATTGTCATAAAATTCATGAAAAAACCACCGTGATCTGTAGCCCGAAACACCTTAACCCACCGCCGGTGCTGCAGATGCCTATTCTTCGTGTTCTTCATGTATTCAAATATGTTCTTACATAAATCGAACAATATCTAATGAACAAATAAATCTTTTACATCAAAATCTATGTCCCGAAGGCTCATAATTGATCTAAAAAGCCTAAATTATCACGATAAATCATCGTGATTAAAAAATTAAATAAATAATCATTCAAACCACTCAATCAAACATGATTATAACGATGATCATAAAACTGGAATTAGAACGCTTACAAAACAAAGTTAGCATAGTTCTAAAGCTACCTGATTCCTCGATTAAACCATATTCATTAATCAAAACGGCTTTGATACCAATTATTGGAGGCAAACTACCAAGATCGTTGAGTTGATTATGATTTTTTTGATAAAAAATACTGGCCGGGCAATCGCCGAAACAGACTCCAATTTAAACATTTTTGATGTCGAACGATCAAAATAAAACTCGTACTCCCAAAGTTAGATTCAGGATTATACATGTTGAAATTTGATAGAATAATTTCTGTAACAACTACGAATGTAAATTCTTCAAGTTAAAGCCCCGATCAAGCCTTCTATTGTATTCTCGAATGCGAGTCACGAACGTTGGGTGTATTACGATTTATCGTGAGCTAAAACCTGCTAATCTAGCATCTTAGAATTTACGTGAAAATCTTAATTCACAAAGTGTGGAATAATAATAGGCTAGGATTAGCATAACCGCATATATATATATATATATATAGGGTTATAATAGGGATTTGTAGAGTAAATATGACTTGAACTTCTAATGTAATTATGAAAACTTGCCTGCTCCTGAGAGAATTTTATAAAAACATAAATTACAATTCATACCACTAAAGAATCGTAATTGCACTTCCAGCCACATTTCCAAAATCGATTATTCGAGCTCTTATTATTAAATGCTTAACTCATCTCCCCACGTTAACATTTTCGATACTTGCCAATTAAATTTAATTACTGACAATTTAATTTAATCGGCTTCTTAAAATTCCTTAAACCCTTCCACTTAACTTATTTGACGGCCGAATAATTAAATCCACCAGTAGAATTTGGCTCGGTCAAAACTTATAAGATTCCTTAGGAGGGTGTCATTAATCCCGAACAATCGGGACATGAATTCTGTCAATAATTAATATTCATCATATATTTAATACCGCTATCCAACTCACCAAAAAAATTGATCCGTAGTAGATTGCACCATTTAATAAATCAAAACAACGATTATTAAATATATGCGAATAATAATTATTTCAGAATTAAAAGTATAAACTCTCATAATAATCTTGGGGTGTGAATTAATTATATAGTCAGTATAAAAATAATTACCCAATGTGATCTTATTCTGTTAGCTCAATGACATTTTAATTAGATTTTGATGATTTTTAAAAGTCATTTTGTTAATAAAATTGATTTAAAAAAAATTATATTTATTTATTTTTAAAAAGGTAAGTGGTGACACTACATGACTAAATGAGTCAACACCTTAAGTCATTTGTATTGACTCTATGCATCAAATGGGATGACGTTTTGTGTTCTGTCGAAGAACATTTTGAGTCGACACAAATTGTCACGCTCCAATCTCCGGTCCCCATGAAACACTCAAAAACAACCAAACGCAACGCTCAGCCCGAGAACGTACTCAAAAAATAATTAATACATGCATTGTATATAAATGCCAAACGGCAACATTACACGGCTCAAATGCCCGAAAAATAAGTTACAACATACATGTAACAAAACTAGGAAAAAGGAAAGACTACAACTCTCTCACCTCCTCTAGTACCTCCAGATCAACCAGCGTGACCAATACCTAAAGAAAATCAAAATCCCACACCGTGAGCCAAAGCTCAGCAAATTCTAAACAACACATGCAATATAAACAAAATATGCTCGATAAACGAAGTGCAGTTTTCAACTCTCTTTCAAGCTATTAAAATAATTTGAAAATAATTTTAGATCACGACTCACCAAAGCCAGAAAACCATTTTCACATGCAAGGGAAAGCAAGGATAAAAATCATGTTTTGGCTCTCTCTCAGGAACCCTAAAAATGATTCTTGTATTTCGACTCCCGCAGGCCGTTAATACAGTTTTTAAGAAAGTTGGTCTATCCGTTCCAATATCCAGTACATGCAATCCATGAAATACACACACACACACACACACACACACACACACACACAAGTGCCTCGTTCGGACCTCGTTTCAGCTGACAGTGCGCACTCACCGACTTTGCAGCCTACCTCATACACCGGCTTTTGCAGCGTACCTCTTACACCAGCCTACCTCTTACACCGGCTTTCGCAGCCTACCTCATACACCCACACACGCACACGTGCATCATCAACCATGATTTACATATACTAGATCATAGATTTATCTAAGTCATTTCATACACATATGCAAACCTAAATCAGGATTTAAAGTATATAACCATGTATCAACATGACGTTCCACAAACCATGTCACATGCTTATAAAACTCTAGGTTTTAAAGCATAAACCACGTTGCACATAATGATATCACCTTACGTAATTCACTTACATATTTCGTACATAAATAAGCAGTTATAACAGCACATAGCCACATATAACATCACACCACGACGCCACCCGTTACGTAACCCGACATCCACACACCTGGACCCACATGCGCCAACACGATCAACAACCTACATAATTCGACCTAATGGAAGGCCAACACCAAACCCACAACCATGGTTCTCACCAAAACCTCACACCACCCGTGCATAACCATCACGCACACGACGGTGCTACAACACCCAAAACCTAATCATACACGTCAACCTAAGGACGACATCTAAACAAACTTTCGGAGTCACAACACGGACCCCCAAAATCACCATACGACCAACCGAACCCCAAAAGGAATCCACAGGTATTTAAATCAAGTAATTCTCATAAATTAATCAATTGAATACCA
>JAOTRH010146620.1:0-13509 GCA_034768845.1 Heliamphora exappendiculata | reverse complement strand
AGAATGGATAAAGAATGAAGGGAAAGAACTTCTATTTAATTAGTTCTAATTAGGGTATATCTTGATTTTTTATTAATCCTTTCAAAAGAGAGATTTGGTGAGTCGAAAACAAAGAAAAATGATTTTTTTGTTTTTGAAAAATACATGTCAATATGCGTGGATTATACATTTTTGTTCCACTTTCAATTCATGTGTTAAGGAGTAGGAATTCTTCTTTTTCCAAGGACAACAAAAGATCTTCACTACATGTGGGCTTGTAAGAGTTTTTTTTTTATTTTTTTTATTGTTAAGTTAGGCATGATTTTGTTGATTGATCTGTTTGTTTAGCAAATAGCAGTTTTACATGTCGTATGTACGGTCTTAAATCATCAATAATAATTCATTCTTTAGAATTTGTCAATTAATCATAATATGTCTTATGCTCAAGGATATTTAAGAAATTTCACTTATACAAGTTTTTTTTGGTACTTTCATGTTTGGGTTAATTATTAGTTCTAACTTAATACAAATTTATATGTTTTGAGAATTAGTTAGAACGTGCCGTATCTATTACTAAGGTTTTGATTTACGCAGCCTGTTGTGACAAACGCTTGTTAAAAAGAGTTTATAAATAATCGAGTGCGAGATTTTGGATTATTATTAGGAATTTTAGGTTTTATTGGATAATAAGTAGTTTCGAATTTCAGGATAATAGTTTGTACTAATTTTGAAAAAAAAAATACTGTTTTTTTTTTTATATATAGTGAATATTTTTAGTGAAATTTTACTAAGATTGATGGCGATTTCTTTTTTAGCCTTTTTACCTAAAGAATTTGGTATCAATCATATATTTGGCCTGTTTTCGTTTGTTTCGACATAAAATATTTTACTATGAAAAATATTTTACATGTAAAATAATTTTGTAAAAATTATTTTTTATTTGTATTTTCTGGTGTTTGGTTAAAATTTAAAAAATGAAAATTAGATATGAGAGTGATCAAAAGCAGGAAGAATTTGAATGAAGAATTCTAGAATGATTCATGTGAGAAGGATTTGCCTCTTATTCCCTCATTCTTATTTGCTTTGAGAATGATTAAATGCGGTAAAATTGAGTAAAAGTTCCGAATGTGCATTCTAAAATTAACTTACGAGTTAATTTTTTGTAAGTCAAATTTAGTTTAATAAGGTAAAATATTTTACTAAAAAATATATTTTATATAGGTATTATCAGCTAAACAGTGAAAATTAAATAAAATATTTTACTTAAATTTTTTTTTACATTGAAACAAATGGAGCCCTAAAATACGCCATTGTAAAAGTTATGACATTTTAAAGTTTGTAGTTAGGAAATTCATTTTGTTGGAAGTTTAGAAATATGGATCACACTGTTTGGGTAGTTATGTAAAATGTTCTTTCCTAATTTGGCAAAAAGACTAGAGAAAGTAAAATATTAAGACTTGTCGAATTAAATTCTTATAACGAGAACTTTATAGTGAAATTGCAATAATTACTTTAGACTCTCCAATAATAAAATTAATTTCCTTTTTAAATTGATATTAAGCATTGCACATGCATTATGCCTACTATATAGGGTATGTATACAATTTGACTATAAGAACTTTATAGTTAAATTGCAATAATTACTTTAGACTCTCCAATAATAAAATTAATTCCCTTTTAAAATTGATATTAAGCATTGCACATGTATTATGCCTACTATATAGGGTCTGTATATGTACATATATAAAAAAAAAACAATACCATTGTTTGTAGCAACTCAAAAAAATATGGTGCAAGTACAATGATGCTTCCATTTAATAATCTAGTTTAGTTAAATAAAAGTCCAAAAAAAAAAAACCATTTATATGCATCTATTTTTTTTTCAAGAAAATGTACCATATGATCAGCCAAGAATACCTATTAATTTTTTTAAGTTCTAAAGACAAGAACAAAAAAAGAAGCTTCTCTAGGGGCTTACAAGAATTTAAGCCTCTCAATACATGGTTATTGCTATAACTTTTCTCATTCATGAATAGACACTTTTATCGAGAATACGTCATGTCAAACACCTCAGTAACATTGACATCTTTAAACACTCTTAAAAGTGTGTTCAATTCTTTTTAAATATATTTTAATTATGTTTTTAAAAAATTCATAAAAAATCTAAACGAATTTATCGGTATTAGTCTGCAATAATACCACGAGAAGTCTAAGACAGATTGATCGGTCATTAGACCGATCGATCAATTTGTCATATGGATAAAACAGCTTGTTTCAGAACTGCATTACGTAACCTACAAGGGTTGCGACTCTTGATGTATTAAGTGTTATTTTCTTTTAGAGTTTTACTCCAAAATATTATTCTTGTATTCTTTCAAAGATTTTGTAAAAACATATAAGCTCATTGACGAATGCATAATTTGTCGAATCACGTATGTTAGGATCAAGCGCTGACAATCTCACCAAAACTCGTAGGTAGTGGTGAAGGCGCAACTATATTTTCTTATATTCATGACTGCGCAAAGCCCCGCGTCTATACGTGCTGCGGGTGGGTCTAAGGGGCTTCGCAGTGCACACGTGGCGCACCGGCAAAATGGATTGTCAAGCACAATAACATGTGGATGGGGACCTCCCACGTACTACCGAGTCTCTTAAGGGAGATTCTGGCCCCCATAAAGTCAACAACGTAAATTTGTGCGCCTTATTCTTGTGATTGTTTTCTTGTTCATTTTTACTCTTTGTGGCTTGTGTGTGCTTCGAGCGACTTGTGAGTGGGATTATTGATTGCTTAATCTCCCAATAACTGGTATAAGAGTAGTACTGTTCTAACTATTCTGCAACTAGTATTAGAGCTTTGGGTTTTAGATATTGAAGAACACAACATGGCAGAAGAAAAAAAGATGAAGATGAGAAGTTTTTGAAAAGTTCAATAGCTCGAACTTCGACCTTTAAAGGATACTGATCGAAGATGTTCTGTACTAGAAGGATTTGTTTATTTCTTTGATTAGGAGAAGTCAAAAAAGATGCCACAGGGCGAATAAAAAATACTGGATCATAAGGCCATGGGGACTATGCGATTAAGCCTCACACCATCGGTGATCTCCAATATCGCAAAGGAGAAGACAAATACATATTTATTAAACGCGCTAGAAAAGATGAACGAAAGTCCATCAACATCAAACAAGGTATATTTGATGAAGAATTTATAACTTGAAGATGGCGGATGATGCTATCATTGTCGAGCATCGTAATGATTTCAATATCATCACCAATTAGTTAGAATTTGTGGGCATTAACTTTGTTGATGAAATCAGATCTCTACTCCTCTAGTCCAGTTTGCTAGAAAGATGGAATGACTTAGTTGTGGCGGTCAATAACTCTTTGGGATCAACAAATTTGAAGCTAAGGACATTAATAGGTTTATTCTGGAAAAGGATTCACCTAGAAGAACCGCGAGTGAGGGATCTACAATAGAGTCAATTTTGGATGCCAATAAGAGAGGTAGAAACAATGATAGAAGAAATCAAAAGGGCTGAGGGAATCACATTCCAAATTCAGGTGGAAGATCACTCGCGGGGTAGCGAGTAGAAATCAGGTGGCTGTTGAAACTGTGGATAAAAGGATCACTTGAAGAAAGACTGCAAGGCTCCGAGAAAACAATAGGATGATGCAAATCGAGAAAACAACTGGATGATGCAAATCAAGAAAACAACAGGATGATGCAAATGAAGAGGGCAAGGCTACAGTAAATGTTACTGGCAATGAAAACATCGATACTTTGATTTGTGCTTTTGATTTCAGAACCGAATCTTGGATTGTTGACTAGGGAGTGTCATTCGATGCTAATCCTCACATAGATATACTTCATAGTTATGTGAAAAGAAAATTTTAAAATACTAGCCAATGGTATAATATTGAACCAGATCCTTTTTTTTCTTCAGATATTATAGTTAAATTTTGTAACGCTCCGATTTCGTAGCAATGTAAATCCATGTGATTTTATGAAGAAAGAGCTCGATTTAAGAAATCTAATCCAAAATAACAAAAAAAATAATTTATAAAAAGAAAGTATACCTTCAATTTTCTTATCAAAGATAAGGGTGAAAAGAGTTAATTTTCGTTGCAAATTACTCACAAAAATAGTCCATTTATACCTAAAAAAATACTCAAAAGATGTCTAGCAAAATCTCATTTTTAAGACAAGTTTGAAAAATGAGCTATTCTGCTGAGTCTGCTCGAGTGGTGAGATACTTGAGAGCAAATAGCCTAAAATCATGAAAATTTTTCTTAGTGTTGGAAAGTTATCAATTTTTCTCACCCTCTAAACATAGTTTAGATAAACAAAATTATGAAGTAATTTTCGTTCAAAAACCACGAGATTTAACCAATAATATGAGCTCAACGCCCTCACATGCATACAAAAATCATGAATTCATGGCCGAAGAGCCTTACAACACGGGTTATTCCAACCAAAAATACATTTATTTCAGTATTCAAAACGAGAATTACATTTATAATTTAACTCATCAAAAGATTCTATCAATAAATATGTAATTCTATCGAAATTACACAGAAGAGTCCTGTAACCAATCGTCTTGCTCCAACACCTTCTTCTCGCTACCACCTGAAAGGGGTTAACATGAGCCGAGGCTCGTAAAAAATAGACTAAAAATGATCATATGCATAATATGCGAGGATGGTTATGTGAAATGCAACATATAATTTTCTCAAGAAACTAATTCCGTTTTTCTAAACTCAACTGTCTTTCCAAAATCAAATTTCCGTCACATAATCAGGTTTTCATTTAAAAACCATAATTCAATGTTCTATGATCTTAGTGGATTCAACTGTTTTAACATGTCATCACATGGTTTTCCAACGAATCCAAGGTTTTTCAAATTTCATAATTCATTCACGTCATTCATTTAAGGCTTGCCAACCTGATTTGATTATTCATTAATTAAGTACCAAACTCGGATGACGCCAATAGACGTAGGAGTAGTTATCACCATCAGGCCACGTGAGACCCGAAGGATACCCATTCTATAGCCCGACACGGAGAGCACACAATTTTGATTTTTCTTGAAAACATCGATGGGTGGGCAGCCTAGAGCACGCTTTTACAGATATTAACCCGATAGAAGGGCCTATCATACATTGTGCAAGTTTTTGATCTTTTACCGATGAGCTTCTCAAGCCCAACTTAGTTATTCAATTAATCACATAGTACTTTAATTATATCGTTTTAATTAACAACTAATACGAGTCCAGCCGTTAACCTGATTCCTCTCGCCAAACACCACACAATTACGATGCCAATTCTCAACCATATCATGTATTCTCATAATTCACATATTCGAATGTAAAGGTTCAAAAACTCCAAAATTAACATTTCACATAATTCACATTCAAAGATTTATTGGTTTTACACAAAAACCTTCAACCCAACATCCACTGTTTTCACATATCATATAAATTCAAGAAATTTACATGTGACTAGGTTAGTATAACCCCAATTTGTCTATAATTTTCATCAATTTCAGCATTTGGATCCCTTAACCCCAAAAGCCCTAATTCTCATGGTTTTGACTCAAATCCAAACCTTAGCCCACCATTTCTCAATTTAAAAATCTCCAACAACACTCACATGATAAAACCACCTTAAACCATCAACATATTCAAGATTTAACATGTATCAACACAAATCCTAACCTAGGGTTTTAAAAAAAACATAAATTCATCATACTTGTATGTATATAATCAAAACAATCAACTCACATCCAAAAATGTTCACAAGTAGTAATAGATCCTATCTTTTTTTATGATAGGTTCACAAGAAGGGTGTCCTAGTAAGCTTCAACCACGAAAACCTCTAACCGAAAGGTGAGAAGAAAGCGTTCAATGCCAAGCTTGAGCCTCTAGTGAATGTTCAACCAAGAGGAAAGTAAGAAATCACCACTAATGGAGCAAAAAACACCCTAAGAAGCACCAAGAAAAGTTATTGGGTTTCTAACACAAGTGGAGAAAGAAATGAGGAAAATGAAAAAAAAAAGGCTTAACCCGCGATTTTAAAAGTCTACTCGAGCAAACTAGAGGCCGTTCGAGCAGGCCCTTGGCCACTCAAGTGGTCAAAGCTGAGAGGTACCCCGAATGAAAGACGCATATATGGATCGAATTATAAGATAAACACCTCAAAACTCACCAAAACAACCCACACAATTATTCTCATGATCAAGTTTTAATTCTTTCACATAATTAAACATTTAGCTGTTTTCCCACTAAAAATATCATGACACGGTTTATTAATCCTTACAAATAAAAAGGGACCGGGTCCCTACAACCTCCTCCATTTAATAAATTTTGTTCTCGAAATTACACATGCATCACGCATCAAACAACTCGGGGTACTTTTTACGAACTTTCGACTCTCGCTCTCACGTAGCTTCTTTAACGCCATGGTGAAGCACAAATCCTTCATGTAGGTGATAGTTCTACCTCGTAGGACTTGTTCTTTGGTGTTAAGAATTTTCACCTGTCTCTCTTCATAGGTAATGTTATCCTTAACCCTCAACTCGAACCAATGTGAAACGTGCGAAGAATCTAGCTCGTACTTGCATAACATGGATATATGAAAAACGTTGTGTACAGACGCTAACTGTGGTGGTAAAGCAAGGCGATAGGCCACCTCTCTGATCCTCTAAAGGATCTCAAACGGCCCAATGAAACGAGGCGACATCTTCCCACTCTTTCTGAACCTCATTAAATCCTTTCGCGGTGAGATCTATAAGAACACATGGTCTCTCGCCTTAAACGCCAATGATCTCCTCCTCTTATTCGCGTAGCTCTTCTACCGGTTTTGAATAGTCACTAAAAGTTTACGGATTGCAATGATCTTTCCTGTTGTCTCACGTACAAGCTCGGGTCTTAACACGGTTACCTTGCCGACGTTGGTTCAACAAACGGGCGGTCTACAAGGTCTACCATACAATGCTTTATAAGGCGCCATCTCAATGCTCGACTAGTAACTATTATTGTAGGCAAACTCTACCAATGGAAAATGGTCTTCTTATGATCCACGAAAGTTTAGAACACATGCTTACAGCATATCCTCGAGTATCTAAATAGTACGCTTCAATTGTCCATCCATCTGAGGATGGAAAGTAGTACAAAGAAGTAGGCTCATTTCCATAGCTAATTGCAAACTCTACGAAAAAATGTAAAGTGAAGCGGGGGTCTCGATTTGAGAGAATGGAAATCGACGCTCCGTGGAGTCTAACGATCTCGCTCACGTATAGCTTGGGAAGCTTATCAACTGAATCTTTCATGCAAATCGGAAGGAAGTGCGCGAACTTGATCAAACTGTCCACCATGACCCAAACAGCGTCATGCCCCCTCAGCGACCTTAGAAGTCCCAAGATAGAATCCATGGCGATATTCTTCAACTTCTATTCTGATACTGGCAACGGCTGCAATTGACCTGCTGATTTTTTATGCTCGGCCTTCACTTGCTGGCAAATAAGATAACGCGAGACGAACAGTGTAACATCTTTTTCCATACCCCTCCTCTAGAACTGTCTACGCACATCATGATACATCTTGGTGCTACCCGGATGCACCGCCAGACGTGAATGATAAAACTCATGGAGCACGTCCTCACGACAAAACTGCGACACAAAAATCCTCTACACAAATCTTAAACTCTGATCGAAGTGGATAATCCACTCTTTAGCATCCTCGCCACCAATGCTTGCTTCTAGAACATCAAGCTCTCTACATCCAACGGTTGAGCCTTTACAAAGCAGTGAACGAGGGGGGGATGAGAAACCATTGTGAATAATGTAGTACCATCATCAGACTTACCAAGGCGTAGGTCGTACTCACTAACCTCCCCAAGCATACTCCACTCTCTCAAAGCAACGCGAGCTAACAAACTCAAGGATTTTCGACTGAGGGCATAGGCTACGTTAGCCTTGCCCGGATGGTACTGTAGATCAAAGTCGTAATCTCTTAAAAACTTCATCCAACTCCTCTAATGCAAATTTAAGTTCTTTTGTGAAAATAGGTACTTCAAGCTCTTATAATCAGATAACACCTCGAAGCGCTCTACATATAGATGATGCCTCAAGGTCTTTATAGAAAAGACCATTGCTGTGAGCTCTAAGTCATGGGCAGGGTAGTTCTTTTCATGAATCATCAATTGTCTAGATCCATAAGCAACTACCTTGCACTGTTGCATCTACACGTAATCTAACCCCTCGTACGACGCATCGCAATAAACGGCATAGTCGAGCCCTCTCTCTAGTACGATCAGAATATGCGCACTGGTTAACCTCATCTTTAATGTCTAAAAGGCGAGCTCACAACTATCATTCCATACAAACTTGATTCCCTTTCTAGTAAGGCGCGTCATAGGTGCTGCAAGCTTAGAGAAGTCCTTCGCGAATCGACGGTAGTAACCTGCTAATTCCAAGAAACTCTGAATCTCAAACACATTCTTCAGTCTCTCCCATCCCATCATAGCTTCTATCTTAGAATAATTCACTGCCACTCCATCTCCCGAAACTACATGCCCTAACAACTTTACCTCGGGTAATCAGAACTCGCATTTGTCATACTTGGCATATAATCGATGCTCTCGCAACAACTGTAGGGCAATCCGAAGATGCTTCTCATGCGCCTCATTTGATGGTGAATAAATGAGGATGTCATCCACAAACATTGCTACAAACTTATCGAGGTATGGGTAAAAGATACAGTTCATAACGTTCATAAATGTCGTCGGTGCGTTGGTCAGTCCAAATAGCATAAGTAGGAACTCAAAATGCCCATAACGAGTACGAAAGGCCGTCTTCGAAATGTCCTCCTCCTTGACTCATAATTGATGACAACCCGATCTCAAATCTATCTTAGAGAAGCAACATGAACCCTTCAATTGATCAAATAAGTCATCGATACGAGGTATAAGGTACTTATTTTTAAAGGTCACGTGATTTAACTTATGATAATCAATGCAAAGGCATAAAGATTCATCATTTTTCTTTGCAAATAACGCCGGCGCTGCCCAAGGTGACACACTAGGACGAATAAAACTTTTGTCCAACAACTCTTGGACTTGCACCTTCAACTCTAGTAACACAGCTGATGCAAAGCGATAGGAAGACATAGAAATAGGGGCAGTTTCTGGAATGAGGTCAATGGAGAACTAAACTTTTCGTCACAGCGGAAGCTTAAACAAGTCGTTCGAAAAAACATCCAAAAACTCGTAGACAACAGGAGGAAGCTCTCCTCGGGTAAGATCAATCTTGCTCATAGACAAGGCGAAGAAAAGGAGGTTAAGGCTATCACGACTCTGTGAACTATGAAGTCTAGGCACTAGGCCGTCACCCTGATCACCCACGAAGTAAAAAGAGTCTCCCTTTGGTGTACAAACGAACACCCGTCGCTGGTTCTAGTCGATAAAAGCGCGAAACGTGGTCAACCAATCCATTCCTAAGATGATATCGAATGAGGCCATATCGAGCACGATGAAGTTGAATACTAAATGGCAGCCGGCAATCTCCATCTCACAGGCTCCACAGACGCATCTCAACATGGTAGTCCTACAGATCGGTGTCTCTACACATAAGGCGCTACCCATGACGTTTACCTCTAGCCCCAATGCCAATAAAAATGCGAATGAGATGAATGAATGTGATGCTCCCGTGTCCACAAGAATACTGGCTCAAGAACTATATGTTAGGGTTGGTATACTAAAAATCATATTCTTAGTATTTAATTTTATTTTAATAAAATTAATTTAAAATTTTATGAGAATCTTTATGAGCAATGCATGTATATCATTTCTTTAATGTTATGCATGGATGTCCGATATTCTGTATAGTATTTAATCTGGTGTGTAGAGTACGGCTTGCACATAGAAAATTAGATTTTAAGTTCTTGTAGATTATAAATTTTATGTTCACAGTTTAGATAGAAATGGACATACCATCGGTATAACTGTAGCACAGAGTTTTAGTAGGCCTGTCTTGATTATGAAAAACAGATAATAGTATCGTCTATTATTCTGACTATTTATGCTAGTATACTTTGCGTGTATTGAACGAGACATTTAGGATAATTAATTTTGTACTGACTTCATATAAATTAATTTACACCATAAAATTATTATGAATATTGCTTATACTCTTAATTTTGAAGTAATTATTGATTTGCATATATTTAATATTCATTATTTTGATTCATTAGAGGGTGCGATCTTATATGGGTCTATATTTTCGGTGAGTTGAATAGCGATATTATTTATATGGCGAATATTAATTATTGATAAAATTCACGTCCCGAAAGATCGGGATTGACGATACTGCTTTAAGGACGCATATATAAGTTTTGACCGGGTCAAACCCTGTAGATGGATTTAATTATTCGACGGTCAAATAAGTTAAATGGAAGGGTTTAAAAAATATCAAGATGCCGATTAAATTAAATTGTCAGTAATTAAATTTAATTGACGGGTATCAGAAATCTAAACGTGTGGAGAAATGGTAAATATTTAATAATAGGAGCTTAATGCAATAAGGTATTGAGATTATGAGTCAGAGTGCAATTATAATTCTTTAGTGTGTGAACTGTAATTCTGTGTTTTATAAAAATTACAGAAATCGCTGCGTCTTTTCATAATTGCAGAAACTACTGGTAAGTATTTGTATTCCACTGGAAGTCTTACTCATAATTACTTCCCAGGTCCCTACTGTATCCCTATATATATGTGAGTAGGTTGAATCAGTTTGATATTATTGATATATCATATTTTGTCTCTTAAGACTAAATATATCGAGATTCTGTCGGTACTAGTCTTCTATAGTTCGTAACCCACACTACGTTCGAGGATCGCATAAAGAAATATGGTTAAAAATCTGACAGGAGTTTCAACTCAGAATCAACTTGTAGTTGAAGAATCGATTGACAAAAATTATTTTTCTAAATTAACTTGGTTGCACGAATTTTATTTTGATCGTTTGACGTCAAAAGTTTTATCTAGAACCCGTTTCGGCATTTGTTGTCCAGTTATTTTTTTTTATCGAAAATCGTTTACAAAAATAATAATCTTGACAGTATTGCTTCCAATAAATTGGTATCATAACCGTTTTATTTTTTGTTTACGGTTATCGGGGTCGGGTAGTTTTATAACTGTTACTAATTTTGTTTTGCAGGCGTTCTAATCCCAGTTTTATGATCATTTTTTATTTTCATGTTTGATTGAATGCGTTAATAATAATTTAATTTAATTATTTTTTTAACCACGAGAATTGATCGTGATAGATTGATTGTGAACTCTACGGAGGCATAGGATTAATTTAAAAATTATTATTTTTCAGTATCTAGTTCTTTTATTTTTTTTCTGAATAAAAAAAAGAACGAAAAACACGGTGACGGTGAACTGTTGCGGCAACACTTTTTTTTGGTTGGTTGGGAATCTTTTTCACTGATGGATGCTTGGGATAAGTGGTTTCCAACAGCCGCCGGTTTCAAACAAATCAACAAGCAACAGTGGAGCCAATTCTCAAGCAGGCGGCGGCAACTAACCCAATCGCAACAGTGTTTTTTCCTCTAAACAGCGCCTTAGGGATCGGCGCAATCACAAACTGAAGCAGTGATTTCCAACTCAGCAGTTTGCCAAACAATCCAAGCGCACAACAGTGAAGCAATCCAAATCCAGTGGCGCAGTTTTCCACGCAGCAAGCACGGCGCACAACAGTACAAGCGCTGTGGTCCAAAACTGTTGCGGCACATGCTTTTTTTTTTTTTTTTTTCCCAAAAAGGCTGTTTCGCACAAACAATGCAGCGCAAATTTTGGCGGTTTCCAGAGCTGTCTCAGCGCTGTTTAAGGAGCGAGCAGCAGCTGTTTTCGAAAAAAAAAGTAGTGCCAAACGCATCACAATTTTCAGCAAACGCGGCAAGGTTGTTTTTTCACAAAACAGTCAAAATTTTGCGATCTGCATCACCAGTTTGTAGACGATGCAATTAAACTCTGCGTGTTGGCAGTAAAATTTTTCTCTCTATCGAACAGATTAATTGCGGTATTACCAGTACAAACCTCTTTTAGGGATAATTCTGGATAATTGTTAGTGTGGATCACTTCTCCATCTGAAGGATTTATTGCGAAGCGATTAATTTGGAATTATGTGATGACACTTAATTATATTTAATAGTATCATCTCCATCCGAGTCACTGCTATTATATACTGGATCGAAACTATGTCAAGTATTTAATTTTACTTAGCATAGTCAGTTATCTAGATAGTAAAATTAAAAAGAATTGGCATATCTGGTCTTATGATAGATAGTAGACGTCCACCTATTATGGCATGTTATTCACAGGTTACCAAATTACTGGCAAATTAATTTTAAAATGGTAGAGGGAACCAAATTAAAATAAATTCAAAGTTTTGCGCATCATAATTAACGATTTTATTTAATTATGTGATTCTCAAGATTAAAATAGATTTCAACCCACTGGCTTTAATACTCAAAGAAAACAAATTTATGGGACCAAATTTTGTTGACTGGAAATGTAACTTGGATATAGTTTTAACTACAAATGGTATTCTTTTAATACTAGAAAATGTGTTTATTTCTGAAAAAGGTTATTCCTTTGGGCCAAAAGGCTTGAAGAAAAAAAAGGTTCAGAGTCAAGGAAAGACGAGTTTTAGGATAGTTAGTGGGTCACGGACTAGTGTAAAAAAGTCAAAAGATAGATGTTTTCACTGCAACCAGACCCGGCACTAGAAAAATTTATGTCTAGTATTTCTCAGAAGGCAGAACAAACATGGTAATTTTTGTTCACTGGTTGTGGAAACATGTTTAGCGGTGTTATCTACTGGTACCTGGTATGTATCTACATGAGTCACTAATCATGTTTGAAATTCATTGCAGAGATTCCAAAAAATCCAACAACTTAGTGATGGAGAAATTTACCTGCATATGGACAATAATACAAAGGTAACAACAGTTGCAATAGGAGATATCACTCTCAATTTTAGTAGAGATCGAATTTTAATATTGAGATATTGTTTTTATGTACTTGTCATTAGAAAGAACTTAGTTTTCATTTCTAGATTGGCTAAAGACGGATATTTAATTTATTTTAATAACTCTGTCGTTATTAAGGATAATAAACGGGTTATCTATTCTGGTACATTAGTGGATGATCTTTATATCATTACTCCAATCTTTCCTACACTGTAACTAACTAAAATGAATAACACATCTACTTTACCATATAAGAGAAAATTTCCTTCTTTAATGAACTAAATATTTCTTTGGCACTTACGTTTAGGTCATATTAATCTAAAAAGGATAAACAGACTGGTAACAGATGGACCTTTGAGCTCATTGGAAGTGGAGGTACTTCTATTCTGTGAATCTTGCTTAGAGGGTAAGATGACCAAAAGGTCCTTTTCGGCCAAAGGCTATAGAGCTAAAGAACCATTGGAGCTGGTTCATTCTGATGTGTGTGGTCCTATGAAAATT
>JAOTRH010146609.1:0-13510 GCA_034768845.1 Heliamphora exappendiculata | reverse complement strand
AAACTTAAAAAAATGGGGGTGCCATAGTATATATGTACTTAAAAAAATGGGGTTGCCATAGTCCTTCCAATGATTGGAAGCAGCAAGTAAATTTTAATTATTTGAAAATTCTTGTTTTTTGTACTTATTTTTCTATGTTTATCAAGATTTTTTTATTATTATTTTAACAAGTGAAACTAAAAAAAAATTTAATCGAAAGATTAAAAAAAAATCACTAAATACTTTACTGTGTTATGTTTATTTTTTTGTTTTTCTAAACTCTTTTTTGATATTATAAAATTATTTATTTATGGATTATGACAAAGGACTTTTGGATTTTAACATACAAGTCCTTATTGGCAATTTTAATTTTTTGATTTTTGGTTAAAAATATTAAAAAATTAAAATTATTCATTTGACAAAAAAATAAAAAAGATAAAAAGTCAAATTAAAACGAACTCTCAGAATATTCTATTCAACTTCCTACTACTTTAAAATACGATAATATCTCTCATTCATAACTTATTACTATAACTACCAACTAATATAATTGTTAATATTAAATATATAGAATGGTAAATTTTCCACTTAAAACAAAAGACAAAAAAATAGCTTTTTATCTAAATAATAATCTTGAAAAAAAGTAACTTAAAAGCTAAGTTACCAAATAATATATTTTAAACCTAATTTAATTTTTTAATTAAAAATTAAAAAAATTAAAAAAAAATTAGCTTTTAAGCTAATTGCTAATCGGTCTAAGTAAAAGTGATTTTAATATTTTGTAGTACTGAAAATTTATAATTTTTTACAATCAAGACTAGTTAATATATTAATATATATTATATAATGTAGAATTTTTAATATGACATTTGTGCAGGTACCAAAAATTTAACTATTGAAAAGAAACAACATTGGCCTTCTATTTTCTTTTCTCTCCTTCATTATGTTCTTCTTTATAAAAAGTAAATAAAAAATATAAATTTTTATTACTTTTCTTTTTACTAATTCAATAAAAAAATAATACAGTTTTTACTTTTGTAATTTTTTTTTTATTTTTTACATTTATAAATTAAAAAATTAATAAAATTATATTTTTAATTGAGTGCCTAATTTTAGTCTTATTAACTAATTATTAGATTGTTAATATTACTTTTTATTTTACTTTAAAATTTCTAGAATTTGATAAACATATATGTATATTAAATAATATAAAAGTTTTAATATGACATTTGTGTAGGTGTCAAAAATTTAACTATTAAAATAAAACAATCTTGCTTTTTCATTTTGTTCTCTTTCTTCTCTCATGTTTTTTTTGTAAAAAAAGTAAATAAAAAATATTAATTTTAATTGCTTCTCCTTTACTAATTAAATGAAGAAATAATATAGTTTTTACTTTTATTATTTTTTACATCTATAAATTAAAAAAATTATAAAATTATATTTTTAATTAAGTATCTTAAAGTTGGCTAATTAACTCATTATTAAATTATTAATATTACTTTTTATTTCACTCTTAAATTTTTAGAATTGAATATCTATATATTATACAATATAGAACTTTTAATGTGACGTTTAAAAGTGTAGATGGTAACAATCTAATCATTTAAACAAAATAAATAATTTTATTTTTATTTTTGTTATATTTTTTATTTTTTTACATTTACAAATTAATAAATTAATAAAGTTCTATTTTTAATTGAATATTTTAAAACTAGTCAATTAATTAATTGTTAAATTATTGACAAATTAGTAGATTTAATGTGACTTTTATATTGTAATCTAACAATAAACAGAACTTGAAGCAATCAACGATTTCTATTGTATTTACATTAGAAAAGTTTTTCATGTATTCCAAGTTAGAAAAGTATTTTATGTATTCCAAGTTAGAAAAAAAGTGATATGCATATTTATGTAATCACAACAAAATATGAATTTTTTTTTTTATTGTGGTATTTAAGTTTTTCTCGGTCTTTTGGTATTTTAACTTGTTGTTTCGCTTAATAATTCTCTTCTTTCTATTAATATTGAAGTTAATTGAGATTGAAATTCTTTTTATTATTATTTTTATATAAATTATTTTTTTAAAAATAAAATTTAAAATAAAATATTAAAGTGCATAAACTATCTTAAAAAATATCACAAAAATACTTTTAAGCCGGTGTTATCCCTAAATAAAAGTAAAAGTCAAAAGTGCTTCTGAAAAAACGGCTTCTCAACCAAGAAGTTAAAAGGTTGGAACTAAAGTTTTGTCAAATAAATTTAAACAACTTTTTTAAAGCTAAAAACTGAAAAACAGGTCTAATAAGCTTTGTCAAATACCCAAAATGAATTTAAAATGAAATAAAGAAGCAACAGTGAGTTTTACAATATCACTAATTTTTCACAAATATAATTTAAAGGGTACCCTAACAAATCACTTTAGCCTCTATTCATTTGTCGGAAAACCCATTCAAAGAAAGTATTTTATTAGAAAAGTGAAGTGAAAAAAGAAAAAAAAAATTATATATATATATATAGAAGAAATTAATTTTTATCACTTTTTTAATTTGTAAGAAAGTTGATAAAAAATTAGTTTTTAATTTTTTTGCGATACATAATCTTATATGTTTTATAGGATTTATTTTATGAAAAGACATTTTTACGAAAAAAAATGTGTTTTCTTGAGTCTCATATTTTTTTTGCATTAATTGAACTTTCAGAGAAATTAAACAGTTTTTTTTTCTTTCCTGTTAAATGAATGAAACATTAGTGATTTCTTCTTCTAAAATAATTAACTAACTTTTTTTTTTCTTTTTTAACAAGCACAAACTATTTTAACAATATAAAAATGGTTTTACTAAACTGATTTTTTTTTCAGAATATATTTTTCTTTAGGTAAGTAAAACAGTTAAAACCTTCTTTTTGTTTCAAGAATTGGGGTTTTAATTTGAATTTTTGATTTTTTAGATTTTATACTGAACAATCTGTATTAATTTTTTGATTTTTTTTATTTAAAAACAAAAAACATGTGAGTCAATCAAGCTCTAAGACACGGAAAGGCTGGAGGTGGGGAATTTGTATTGTTAAAGGATTAAAATGTCATAATATTCTAGAGTTTGAATTTCTATAAACTTGTGTTTGGATTGTTTTTTTTTTTTTTAGTGAATGATTTTTAGAATTAGTCCTAACGAGTGTACTTTTTAAATTCTTCTCGTCATGTAAAATAGAAAAATAAATTTTTTCAATTAAATCTTAAAAAAAATTCATATAAAACGAAAAAAAAACTAACTTAGTAGGCTTTTTGGCTTTTTCTTAATTTTTCCGTCTTTGAAAAAACTTTTTAAAATTTGACTTTAACAAGCATATTTTTTAAAATCATCTCATCACAAAGAATCCAAATAGTAAAAAATTTAAAACAAAATATTAAAAAAATTCAAAAAAAAACTCTAAAAACAACAACTAACCTTTTTAATCCAAACATTGTCTAAATCTTCTAAACCAAGTGTTTAAAACATTCCAAATTTAAAGTTCGGTGGCGGATCACTAAATTGTTTTGTCTTCTTGTGATAATGCACGTTCATTTGAAATTGATTGATAGAGAGAAAATAATAATATTTTACCCACTTTTTTAATATATTATTTATTACTTTTAAATAAATTAGTATTATTTATAAAAGATTATTAATATCTTTTTTTTATATTGTTATCAACGCCCTATACACTTAGACTGGTCTGATATTTTGATAACTTTGAATTAAATTGTGCAATAAAAATTTTAGTGCAATTCCGTCATTTGCTTATTTACACGTTAAGAGAATTCTTGAACTTTTTTATTTATAGAATGATTAAAAATAATTATGTATTATAATTTAATAATAATTAATACAATTTAATTATTCTATTTATTTATATTATTATATATCCCGTGACGATTTTAGAAATTTTTATTGATAGAATCATTCAATAAAATGCATAAATAGTACATATTTATTATTGTAAAAAATAGTTCAATATGGTAGTTGTATAATTAAATTTATAATTTATAAAATTTTGCGTCATAGCTTTTTAAGAAATTATAAATATATCATTTATGTTTGGATTAAAAATATTAAAAAAAATATTTAGTGTAACATATTAAAAATAATTATAGTATTTTATATTATTATAAAGTCAATTATATTTTTTGAGTGAGGTCAATTATATATTAATTAAAAACTACAATAATAATAATTTTTGAAAAAAGATTTTGATTGGATAAATTGACCCCATAAGTCCAAGCGCTGCATATATCTATTACAATTCAATTTCACTATTTAGTTTTTGTCTCGGCAAAAAATTTACTTTTGTAACTCATTTTAGTTTAAAGACTTTAAAAAGTATAATAATTTAATTAAATAATTAAAAAAATTTATTAAAAATAAAAAATTTACAAAGTCAAATAAACTAATAAGATAAATTCAACCATTCGAGCCCTATATTTTTTTACTTGTATGTAATAATGTTTAAGATATTTACACAATTTTTTTGTTATTATGAATGGAATTAATTTTTTATATAAAAATATTATAGTCATCTACTCAAAAAAAAATTAGTATTTTAGAATGTGTATAGAATTTTTTATTGAAATTTTTTTAAAAAAAATTAGTTCACTTTTGAAAAAAAAAAATGCGCGGTGAATAATAAGGTAGTGAGAATACAAAGGCTTTGTTTGGGTGAAATTTGCTTATTTACTAATTAGCTTATTTGCTTATTAATAAATAAATCAAATTTTATTTAAGCCACTTTGTTTGAGTGGCTTATGACTTATTTTTTTATTTGTTTATTGATTTATAAGTCAGCTTATTTGTTTATTTGATTATTCAAACGAATTTATTTACTTATTTATTTTTATTTGATTATTTTTTTATTTTTAATTTATTTAATTACTCAAATGACGTTCCTTATTTTCAATTTATAAGTTAATAAATAAATAAACAAAATTACTCAAACGAAGGCAACATTTTTCATATTAATACACTTTCTATGTATATTTAATACAACTTTTACTCATTATTTATCATCTAATAGGTAGTGATTAGCATAATTTTTTAAAAAATCAAACGGTAAACATAAATTTAATTTTTTTTTTTAAATGGCTTTTTTATGGCCCAAATAGGGGCTTAAGTGACTTGTTTTTGTCTTATTTATTTTTTATTTGAAAATTAATAATTTTTATTTTTAAATTTTTCATTCCGAAAGAAATTTTTAAAAATAGATTTAATATTAAAAAGAAAAAAGAAAAAATCGTACAAAAAGAGATAAACAAACACGCGCTTGGAATAACTTTGGGGTAGCATTGACTAGACGGTAACTTTGGGAGATGTCTCTGTCTCTCGCTTTCGGGTTTGAGTACACCAGCAAGGTTCGTGATTACGTGTCAATTTTTGGAATAAATTAATAATAATAAAAAAAATTACGAACGACCGCCCAGGTATTGTATAATAACGAAGTCTTAACATTAAAAATTTAACTATTAGTACTAAAAATTTAATTTCTTAATATTATTATTTATAATTTAATAAACAATAATTAACAAGACCAAAATAATAATAATAATAATAATAATAATAATAATGCCCATGTTTATGTTTGGGCATGAGATTTGAGGTTTAATTATTTTAATTATAATTTTATATATAATTTTGTTTGGCAATTATACGGGATTGTATCTTAAGAGAGTGAGATAATTAGTTCTAGAACTATTTTAATAATTTTTGTATATAAATTTTTTTAATTTAATTAAAATTATGTTAAATTAAATAATATATTATTTTACTTTATTCTTAATCAAACATCATTTAGTATAAAAAATATTATACTAATAAATTAATCTATAATATTTTAATCATTAATAATTTGAATATACTAATTATTTTATAAAAATAATTCTTTCCTCAAACAAGTCCTAAAAGCTTAAGAATTTGATTTCTCGGCAGTTCAGTAATGGATTAAGGCAATGTTTGTGTTAAATTACAAAAAGTTATTTATTTTTTTGTCTTTTAATTTTTTTTTATATTTTGACTAAAAAAATTTATTTTTTGAATCATTTTGATGAAATTAACCGAAACATAAATTTTTATGATGAAAATAAAAAATATTTACTAAAGACAAAAAGAAGTAATATTAAATTTAGTTTATTAACTTATTTTGACTTATTTTTATTTCTAATTTTTTTTATTTTTTATCAAGAATTTTATTTCTCAAGCTTATTAAAAAAAAAGTTAAAAAGTATAATAATTTAACAAAAAATAAAAATAAACTAAACAAAATAAACAAATAAGCCATTAACAGGAGAGCCAAATTGTGGGCACAAGATAGACTTATCATGATAATAAGAGTTATTTATTTTATTATTTTAATTTTATGAAAGTCCTATCTAAAAAATAAATTGAACATATATTCTTAAGTATTTAAATAAATTATATTTATATTAAAAATTAATAGTGTTTGAAACTTTATTGTTTATTTTTTTAATTCAAATATAATTTATTCATATACTTAATAATATTTAATCACTTTATTTTTTATAAAAATATTTTAAATACTAAAAACTAAGCATGCCTAGCACGGGATCTTAATTATAAAAAGTAGTAGTAAGATATATTTGTAATTTTATTTATTTGAAAATTTGTATGAATAATCATTTAAAAAATGTGGGTCATCTAATTATTCTAACTATAAAAAAAAATACAAATACTTGTTTTTTTACTAATTTTTTTAATGCATCGCACTACAATAGTTAACTTTAAAATATTAACTAAACTAGCGTTAATTATATATTAATCAAAAAAAGATTTGCAAGAAGATTTGAAAATAATATTATTTTATAAGTTATGTAACTTTTTAAAAAGTTAAATAATTCTAAAACCTATAGAATGTGATGATCAATAGGATACATAAAAATTATATTAATTTCAAAAAATAATTAATTGGAAAGGTAAGCTAGTTCTGAATTTTTTAAAGTATCTTCGACTTTACAATTCAATAAATTTAAAATAATAGAATGAATTAGTTAATAAAACATTCTTAATTTTTTAAAAATTTAAAATGATTAGTATTCAATATAATATTTTTTGAGTTGAGTTTTTTTCTTTTTTCTTTTAAATTATTGATATATTCTTAAATTAATTTATATTATATTTACATGCCTAAAATAGTTCATCTATACATAAATTAAAACTAATATCATATTCAACTGATTCAGATGTTGGTATACGTGAACTCAATTTATAATTAGAGTTAAAAAAACATAAAATATTTTTAAAAAGAAAATTTTAACATAATTAAATTATTATATTTTAAAACAATTAATGGTATCTAAAAAGAAAAAATAACAACATCTATTAATTTGCCAGACACATATTGTCAAACTTATAAACAATATGTGTCATGTTTAATTGGAAGAAATTTATAAAATCAGGAAACTATCATTTATTAATTTACTAACAAGTATTTTTTATTATAATATTAAAATTTTAATTTATTTACAATAATATCATATAAAGTATTAAACACTTCATTTGGTATGAACCAAGTCGGCTCAAAATTTATATAAATATTATAAAATTTTGTACCCGTCACAATTTACGAGTTTTTTTAAAAACTTTGCACTCTTTCTCTTTTGAATGTTTCTCTATTTAAACTTCTATAACTCTAATTCAATTGTGTAACTTTTTGTCTTCTCAAGATTAACATCTCTCTCCCCCTTATATCTTATTCACTATTATTTTTATAAACAATTAACGATTGCACTATTTTAGTTTATTTTTGTTATGAAATTTTTTATATTTTCATCAAAATAATTTGCTTTTTTAGATCAACTAGATGAGAAGAGTAAAAAAATAATAATAATTCAATTACATAATAAATTAAATTTATTAAAAAAATAAACAAAATAAACAATTATCACTAAAGGCGGCCTTTTATTCGAGTCAACTCCATTAGAAGAAGGTGGTTTCTTAGGAACTAACATTTGACTATGCCCAAGTATTTATGAAATTATAATGAGTGGGAAAGTTGACATCTGATAAATCATAAAGTGGTGTTTGGTTTAATAAAATAATGTTATGCACAGAACTTACTTGGCCTAAATTTGGATGTTTTTACTTATTTTCATTTTTGTTTTTTTTTTTCAAACTATTTGGCAAATTCTTTTTATTATTTTGGATCAGGGAGAAATCAAAAAAATAAAAAATTAACTAAAAAATTTAAAAACAATCACTAAATATTAAAATAAGCACTACGCAATTATTCCAAATGGGCCCACAATTGAAATTTTTTTTAAATGAAATAAAGTAGGAACCATGATTTCTACTCTGGGTATTTGATTGTGTATAAGAATTAATTAAGTGTTTATTTGCTATTTTGAATATGATAGAAAGGGTCAATAATACTCAACTTCTACATATATTTTGATATATTAAGAAATTGTGGGTAAAATTATATATATGAGAAATTTAGTTCATATTTCGTATATAGAATGTGATAAAGAATGTGATAATAGTTATAAAATTATTTTTTATAATTAAGTAAATATGAAAGATAATTTGAAACTTAGTACTAATAATACTAATATGACATGTTATTATTAATAACATAAATAATATATTAACAATCTATCATTTATCGAACTATTAGTTCAAGTCCCGCAATACAAATGTGATATTTATAATACCAAAGAGATTAAAAAAAATTGGTCGATTAGCCTTGTCTATTAATTTAATTCTCTCTCTATTAATCTCCTAAAACAAACAAGGCTTTAGTGTCTTATAATATCACTAATTTTGCACTATAATTTAAAGAGTACACAAATCACTTTAGATATTTCTTCTTTTAAAATAATTTAAAGGCCCTCATTGGCAATTTCAATTTTTTTGGCTAAAAATGCTAAAAAATTAAAATTGCCCGTTTGACAAAAAAGCAAAAAAGTAAAGAAGTCAAAAAACCAAATCAAAATACAAACTCCTAGAATATTCTATTCAAACTCTTATCATTTTTAAAATACAATAATATCTCTTATTCATAACTTATTTACTACCGACCACTACCAATTATATATAATTGTTAATATTAAATATATAAAAAGGTAAAACTGTGCACGGTGAATAAAAAGCCAAAAAGTTAATTTTTTACCTAAACAACTAATTTCAAGAAAATTACTTTAAAAACTAAGTTACCAAACAACCTATTTTAAATTAAATTTAACTTTTTAACTAAAATTACAAAAAACTAAAAAAAAACTAATTTTTAAAATAGTTGCCAATCGAAGTTTAAATGTGACACAACAAAGGTAGAGTTGTGTGACACGGAGTCGAGTGCCAAAATAACTAAATTATTGAGAGATACAGAAATTTGTCACATTTTTTTAAAATTTCATATCATTTGTAGTTGGTTGAATTTGATATATTATGGTGGCTATATTTCAATACAATTTGATATTACTCTTTTATGGTACCAAATATGGCCCTATACATAATACTATTGCAATATGTAATGAGTTTGACATAACTCGCGATTTATGCATATAAATCGTGTACACAAAAATGATACTCAATTTAGGCATATTATAGTATTATTATAAATAATAAAAAATTAACTTTATAAACTCTCATTTGGTTAAAAAAAGACTATACAAATATTTTTATATAAAAAATTAATAGGAGATGGTCCCATGTAAGCTCCTATGTAGTTTCGTCCCTAATCATATTTTATCTGTTTATATCAATTAATTAGAGATGAGGTTGCTCAAACACAACCTACATGGCTACATGTCATGATGCCAATGCCAAGAAAAGCACTATTTCAATAATAATAATAATTGATGGTGTTTAATCTTGGTATGATTTCTCGATGAAGAAAGATATTATTTATTTAAAAACACACAAAACAGTTTAGAAATGGCATCGGAGTGGTTTCGATGGATCCCTTTCCAATGATCAAGTTAATTCTTTCAGATAAAATAGAAAGTAAAAAAAATTAGAAAAAAAAAAATAAATAGTATATTTTGTTAAAATATACTTGAATCATTGTAGTTGGTTCATTATTTGAACCTTTCGAATACGTGGTGTGGTTTCTTATACCAAACGATTATAGCAATACTGCATAAGTAAAGTTTCTTAATCTCAAGTCTTATGCGTGTTTGTCACGTTCTATATTAGTATTGGTCAAAATATTATTCTAGTCGAGTGAGATTTCAAAAAAAGGGACGATCACACTTATTTGGGAAATTGATCATCTTAATGACTGACCAAAACATCATTCTTTATAATTTATTTTTTAGTAGAATGATTAAAATATTTTTACTATTCATCAATAATAATAATAATAATTTGGATTAAAAGGCAGCTAGTTAAATAAATTATATTAAATTCACAGAATCTCAACATATATTAGAATTATTAATAAATTAAAGGCGGCTGGTTCGGTCAAAAAGTGATGGGACCTGCACTATAATAAGCCTGTTTTTAATTTGCTTCCATAATAATTATAGATTCTTTTTAAATATGATTATTTCTTATTTTCTATTTTTTCTGGGAATGAATTTAAACAATAAATTCAAAATAAAATAATAAGATAAAAAGATTAAAAAAAAGAAGAAGAAGTTATAATAATCCAATAAGGTTCTGTTTGAAAATTTTAAAAATCCATTTTGTAAAAAATTAGTTTTTTGTTAAAAAAAGAGAGATTGTTTGGATAATAACTTTTAACATTATTTGGGATAGTTTTTTTTAAAAAAAATTGTTAAATTAATTAATATGCACTTATTTTTTACTTTTAAATTGTTATATTTGAGATGGGTTTTTTTTGGCCTGTTTTTACTTTTTAAAATAATTTTTGTTAAGAAAAATAAAAATAATAATAATGATAATAAATTTTTAAATGTATCAAATAGGATAATTTAAAATTTGACATTTCTACTAAAAAGTCATTAAGTTTTTAAAAAATCCAAACAAATTTTAAATATTGAAAAAAAAAATAGAGTTGTTTCCGTGCTGCACAAGAGATCAACAAAAGCCTACGCAACAGCGACATGAAATTCAATGTTGCGACAGTGAAATGAAATTCAACTTTGCAACTTGCTCGGGGATGACAATAGGGCAGATAGAGATGTGATGTTACATTTCTATTTTGTATTTTATTGAGATGGGAATGGAGAAAGAGAAATTCATACTGTTTCATTCCTATTTTGTATTTTATTATTAAAGTTGGTGTAACGATTTAAATAAAATATTAACTTAATTAATTTGAATAAGAAATCTAACAATGCGTTTTAAAATTTTTATGTCAAGTTATTAATAATAGCACGTAAGTTTTTTTATACAATAGATTTAATTTTTATCGCTAACCGATGTGAAATAAATTATCACAATATTTTCAACTCAAATACGCGACGTTCTTGTCGCGTGACTCAGTTCTTTCCTTGATTGAGATGTGAATAGCAGCCCATTAACAGACATAAAGTAATATATAACCGTGTATAAGGTATACAGATCGGGACCTCTATTCCTGTATAGAATTTCTACTCCTTTATTAACACTACCACAAAATTCTACATGAGAACCAGGATTGATTCTGATACTATTTGTAACGACTTAAGTTGATTACTAACTCAATAATTTGAATAAAAAATCTAATAACGCAATTCAAAATTTTTAAGTTAGGTTATTATTATTAATAGCCCACAAATTAATTTATTTTATATTAATTTTTATTTTCAACCGATGTGAGCTTGGCTATTATAATAGGAATGTGAAAAAAAAAAAATTGGAAAAATGAATAACAAAGCAAGGGCAAAATTGTTATATCAACGATAGTTTGTAAACTTGCTCGTTTAGTATTTTGGTTAAAATTTGATAAGATAAGAAGGATAAATAATATTGTACGTTTCACATATTTTTTGAATATCAAAAAATTATGAAATGAATTATGTGTACAGTAAAAAATTAGTTCATGTTTGATTAGAGTACGATAAAGAGTGAGATAAAATTTAAAAAGTTATTTTTAACTGTTAGATAAGAAGAAAAAATTATTTGAAACCTGATACTACTAATACCAAGGGAGCTTGGTATTATTAACACTATAAATGAGATATTAATAATTTGGAATTTATCGAATTATTAGTTTTAATTCTGTAATATAAATGCAAGATTAATAATTTGATGAGATAAAAACTAAATACGTGGGGCCATATATTTTGTAGTTCAATTCGACCCTCCTAATTTACCAACCCATGCTCTAAAGATTAATACTAATAAGAGTTAGTAATAGTATAGCAAGTAAGAAATCAATAATCAATAAATAACTAAAGTTTAAAATATAAAAATAATAAAATTTAAATATAATATTCATATATTTTAATCTTGTTATAATTTTAAAAATAAGTTTTTATTTAGGTATTTATATATATATATATACATATATTTATTTTTATATAATTAAAAACAGAACAAAAAAATCGAATATTATTTCCACCTCATAGGTTACGGGAGCAACAGAATTATAAATAATATAACGAAAACATACGACAGCAAAACAGAATAAAAGAAATGGAAGTTCGTATAAATTAATAATAAATTAACAAATCATGCGTGCACGTGTCGGTATTATTAAAGTAATATTCCTAGGGTTCCGGTCCAATGCGCAGTTTTTTCGAATTTGCAATATTCTTATAGAATCTTTTTGGTTAAAAAAAATATTCAGATTGCTTTTTCTTTTTACGAGACATAAGAATACACCCGTCGGTTTGGGCTATCATTTAAGCCGAACTTTTGAAAAGAAAAAATTAATTTTTAAACTGCATTATTTGATTTTTTTTTTAAATAATTAATTTTTTTATTTTTTAATTCAAAAAAAGTTAATATATATTTCAAATATTTTAATTTTTTTAAACAAAATTATTATAATACTCTTACACAAAAAGTCAACTTTACTCACAAAAATTTAAAAAAAATCATATCAATATCTCAAATACTATAACTTTAAAGTTAGAAGTAATAGTATTTTAGATATTTTAATAAAAAATAAAAAAATAAAAAATTTATTAAAAAATTATTCCAAATAATCTAACATTTTTTATTCTTTTTTTTTCTAAAAAAATTAAAACTCTTCTTAAAAGACAAATTTTTAAAATATTCCAAACAGCCACTAATGTGTTCCAAGCTCCATAACAATAATTTATTTATATAGTAAAAGTGATGATGGTTTTTAATTCATAAAAAGTGTGTTTATTTGTCAACTATCAAGAAATTAATAAAATATTATTACCGTTATATATATATATATATATATATATATATTACAAAATTAGTTAAATTTTAAAATATTAATAATAGCAGTGATAAGAATGAGTGGAGTAGCACTTGTTTACTTGGTGGAAGCGTGATCAAGAATTATAATGCATTAAAATCAGTATACATGAAGTTAGATACATGAAGTTTTTTTTTTTTGAAGACTTTTTGTTTAATTTTTTTTAAAAAAAAAATCACTTTTTTGGCTTTTTATTATAATTAATTAA